>JAQFYQ010003571.1:0-10564 GCA_034694885.1 Buchholzia appendiculata
AGCATCATGAATAAATTAAATAAAGCTTACTATTAAAAGAAATCTGTAGCAGTACACTGACTTTTATAATTATGAGACACGCTAATTGGAAAGATTAAAGGTTGATTTTCGAATTTATGCCATCGCACGGCTGCTTTGATAAATATTTCGTGTAGATCTTTTTTCTTCAAGTCACTGTCATGTACAATTTATCAAATGCGTTGTCGTACAAAGTTGACCAGGTTACTCTTTTTTCGGGAAATATTTCGAAAGAACTTGCATTATAGGTAATGTTCTTTTTGCACATTAGTGGTTCATCGTTCTTATTTGAAGTAAAATGATTTTTGTTTACTTTCACTGCATAGGGCATTCTTATTTAATATTGTATAAACATACCAAACAAAGACTACAATATACTAAATACATACTTAAGCATGAAAAACACACGTATTTTTGTCTATGTAATATACAGTAGCATGTATGTATGTGTGTGTGAGACTGTGTTGTGTGCGTTCGAAGCATCAAATTAAGCTACTAAGGTAAGAAGCTAACACTTAAGCTTAACTAAGCTTTAAATAAGCGCATTGCAAACAAGCAATTTGAATTACAAAGCCATTTCGGTCGAGAGGAAATTGAAAGCTTTAGACTTATTATACAACCTGATAGTGACCAAAAATTAGTTTGAAGTTTCTATTCGTTTTCGTCCACCCTGTTATCAAGTGACGAAGCCGAAACGTGAAACCGCGTACTAAGCTGCGACTAAATCATTGATTAGAGAGACTGCTCACCAGGTAGCGTGCGTGTGCCAGAGCAAACAGAGCACACTGTACAATGTACAATAATTCCCAAATGCAAGAGCGAATTCAAACAAATCTCTTCAGCTGTTTTCTTTCTGTCAAAGCCTTTAATTCTGGCACGCGAAGCCTTCTTTTGCATGAGTTATAGTAGAATATCGACTTAAGCCGAGTACAGTTAAGGCAAACTGTTGTCGTAAACAATAATGTTGTCCAATTTGCTTGTTTATTTCTACCGTGTGTAATTAACGAATGCAATTGGGAATAGCTTTTTCATTATAGTTACGAAATTAATTCTAAGAATCGTGCACAATTAACTGGCGATTTACCACAGTGTCAAAATTTTCCCAGTACCCGGTACCCCAGTACCCCAGTATCTCGGTACCCCGGCACCCCAGTACCCCCAGTTCCCCCAGTACCCAGTACCCCAGTAACCCCTGTTATCAAATGTCAATACTGGCACGAATGTTGATGTTGATTGACACTGTTATCAACACTAACACACACACTGAGCTGGACACCGATACCGACACTGATGACACTGCAATAATCTCGACCTGCACTACAGTAAGTGTACTGTAAGCAGTATTCACAACTGTTAGTAATCATGGAAGAATTCTTAAATTTAGAACGAAAGAGAATCGATAATAAATATTCGCGAAAAATTCATCCGATGTAACACCGATGACACCGAAACATATCCAGATTCCAATCTACCTCCAATCCAGCGTACTCGTGTCACACAGACGTGACATTGTTACGAACTCATGACGCCATAGGATCGCTGCCGGTGTTGTGACACCGGTGTAGCACCGGTCTCGGTCGTAACATACTTATTACGTTGATACTGTGCAGAGTTTATGACCGTGACACCGACTTCACACCGACACTACAAACTAGGTATAACACCGCGGTAAAGTTCTTATGACGCTGGTAATGCAACAAACTAAATGACGCTCACTCTACGTAGCGATTATGACGCGGAAAGTGTAAATTACCTATAACGCTGAAAGTGTAAAGTACTTATGACGCAGAAAGTGTAAGATACATATGACGCTGACACTGCTTAGTTCCCATGACGCCGAAAGTACAAAGTATTTATAACGCCGAAAGTGTAAATTACTTACGTCTCAGAAGGTGTAAAGTACTTTTGACGCTCAAAGAGTAAAGAACAAATGACGCTGAAAGTGTAAAGTTCCTATGACGCTCAAAATGTAAAGTACTTATGACGCTGAAAGTGTGAAATACTCATGACACTGAAAGTGTGAAGTACTCATGACATTGAAAGTGTTAAGTACTCATGACAACAACGACACTACTCAATACTTGACACCAATGTCTGATAATGCACGTCACTTGAAAGCTCCGCGGATCTGATTCCTGTCGTCTCTATGAAGAAATGCTGAAACCTTAGAAGCTGTAAACACGTCGAAACAGTTATTAGACAGACATTCGAGCACTTAAAGGAGGAGGAAGTTTCAAAGCGGCTACTAATGGCAATGAACTGGAGGAGATATTTTTTAACAATAATGTTATTTCATTTTCTATTATAATGATCTCAATAAAAGTAGTCTAATTTTGGCCAATGGAATTAACATATTAATATGATATCAATTGCTGATTGTGTCTAGGAATTAATTCTTAAGTTAATTAATAATTAAGCTAATTAAAAAACATCATGATATCCCTTAACGCTTATTAACTAATCCAATTCCCATTACTAGAAGCTTCCGGTTGCCTCTGCATTCAATAAGTCATGTGAATCTGAAATTAAAATTTGAATTACTGTAAGTTTATCCACATAAAGTTTAGATTTAACCGAAAGATATCTCATAGTAAAAAAAATTGTACAAACAAAACAAATTAATATAACAAACGTTATGTGTTTCACATTATGTTGACTAGCCGAGTTGACTTGCAATTTTACAAAACTTCGTGCATTTCTCACCCGACGAAGCCTTTACACTAAATCTCATTCTAACAGTAAGAGTAATTGATGTGCAGTTTTAAATATGGATTAATTCATATCTGTCTCATACAAAGACACTGTAAATAAATGAATTAACTGCATTGGGGATAACAGAAGTTCAAAAAGAAGAACATCATCATACAATAACGCGAGCGAATAACACATTAAATATTAATTATGCACGTATATAAATTCAAAATAAGAAGAGCAGTTGCATCGAGTAAATAACCGTCAGATTTGCGAGAAGAATAATTAGACATTTATGTGTCTTATAACGAATGGTTTTGCTGCACAAATCCACCGCCATTTTCTAACTGAGTGAATGACGTTTCCGTCGTTGGAGTTATGCATTGAAATGTTCCCCATTGCCCGGGAGAGGATACGCTTACTGGTAATACGGTAATGTTAATACGGTCATGCTCTCTCTCGCTGTCTTTTTCTCTCCCTCTCTCTCCCTCTCTCTCCCTCTCTCTCTCTCTCTCTCTCTCTCTCTCTCTCTCTCTCTCTCTCTCTCTCTCTCTCACTCTCTCACTCTGTTTCACAGGTTGCGCTAATATCGTGACATGACGGCGATAATTAAATTTCACGAAGTTTGTTGACCACAAAGTTCTTAATGAGAGCAGATATTTTGATTTTTGCTTTGCAAATTTCTGAGGGTAAAATGTCATATTTTTAAAATTAGAATTATATTTGGATAAGATCGTTGAAGGCTATTGCTATGGTACCGATATGGAGGACCTAGCATGATGTTGATATATCATTTATTCCGCGGTAAGTGTAATCCAACGTTTGTAATTTGAGAAGAAGAAGATACAGTAGTCACCTCAATTTTAGCCGCGTTCTTTTTGAAGAATATATTTATTTTGAAGATTTTATTTCTGTCAGAAATGAATTAGTTTATCTGTCGCAAATAATTGATGCGTAGGAAAGTTTGTGTTCGTGACAGTCAGGGGCTGAAGTCATACAACTGCATGCAGCCAATCATATAAAAAGCACCAAGGTGGAACAGTGAGAAAAATCCAATAACAGAACGAGCCAAACGAAGATGAAACAAAGTCAAGTACATTATACTCAGGAGTTATGACAACGGCTACAACATTACAGTGTGACCGTAATAAGCGTTCAATCCTGGACGAAACGCCAACATGATTACGAAAACTGATATATAGTATTGAAACGTAGTATAAAAATTGTGGACATGGATTAATGCTAATCTTATTAATCACAATTAATTTGATTTAAATCCAGAATCAAAAGAATAGTTCGTAAAAAGCAAAGTTATCAACAAAATCTTAGTGATAGTAAGGTTTATCATTAACATTAAAGAAACGTTTCAAGTAAGGGCAAAGGTCTATTGTAAACATAAGGTAAAGTGTCATGCTAAGTGTCAAAGGTAAGGCCGAGGCTTAGATCTCATGTGATCACATTTTGCTCTATAAATTAATATAAATGCTGATGCATCGTCCGGATTTCATGCAGTATTCGACAAGAAAGAAGCATTGTAAAGTTATTGTTCTCAATTAAATTTCTCAATGTACGCGTGCATTTCCAGTATTTAGATTGTCAGACCAACAAACATGCACTAGTACACAGACACAGTCAGATACACAGACAGGTACACAGACAGGTACACAGCCAGATACACGCACACATCTCTGTGCAACGATGCAGTGATACACATTAGCATGGTTGTTGTGCAAATTCAATACCAGCGATCATTTGATTATATGAATCCTAATTGCGTTTTTTTTCTCAAAACAAACAAACAGGGAGTAAAAATCACGTACTACAATAATATGAATACAATACGGTTTTTAAACTGGTAAATCAGATCAATGACATGTGGTTCGAACTGATCATAGAATTGTATGTGTTCCGAGGCGCCTGCGATGAACGCAGAAAACTCAATTCACAGCGCAGCACAAATGAATCTTGAGGTTCTTTTTTAAACTATTCTGATCGGTGTCGAATATCTTGTATTTTTATGAAATGAATTCCATACATCCTGCAGCGATTCCTCACTGAACATCTGATGGCATTTCTGGAACAATTGACCATCAATTAAAACAACAAATAGTTATCTATTAAATCTTACCATTATCTATCAATTAAAATGCTAACTATAAAAATATTATAACTAATAACGAACGAAAATTTCAAGAACAGAACGTATTTTACATTAACTATACAACTGTAATTTAATTTCATCCATTTAATCAAATAATTTATGCTATATCAGAACTGAAAAGTATTCAATTAGAATTTAAGCAAATACATTTCGTTCACATTCGGTGAACACAACCTCAAGCCAACTCAAAGAATAATTTACTCAAGATAAACGTGAAATGAACTGAATGTGTATTCCTACTGCGATTCTACCTATAGTGATCGATTACACAAACATTTAAATTGGCAACATATTGAACCAAAAATAGTTATCTAATTGGATATCAGTAACAAAAATATTCAAAACAATACAACCAGAGATTATCAAAATATACTATTTATAACTCATACAATATAAGAGCAATAATTAGGATTCCACCTAGTAATCCAGATAACAAATGTAGAATTTCGCAGAAAGTTGCCAATTTAGTATGTTGAATGAACCGTATTTATTTATATCTATAAGACAATAATACAATAAATGCTATATGCAGAGGAAAATTTATAAACAATAGACAGAACTGAACGCTGAACTAATGACTATATTAAATCTTATTCTTATTCTTTTCCACTTTTATGCCTAGTTTTATTTTGCATTTGTTTTTATCGGTTAAGCTAATAATTTTTGAGATATAACTTACAATTTCTTACTGTAAAGGTTAAAGGCGCACTTCAATTTTTTCTACTGTCATTAAACGGTCATTACGGTCATTTTTATTACGGTCACAAACACCTGCCATAGAGTTTATCCGAAACGCTGTTCCCGCTACTGATGGTTTAACAGTAAAAGCTTTTCGGAGCATTCCCAATTTCAATCCATTCCCGATTAAACCACCCGTATGATGATCCCAGGAGATCAATGCCATGTGGTATAGGTCTGACATGTTATAATATATAGCGTCTTCATTCTCGGGTCAGGTTTTTGTTCATTATTATTATTACAAAGGCGTGACAATAGTTTTCAGACTTCAGCGATAAGCTGTGATTATTTACATGATTATTTGTGACGATTTAATTTGGACATTTCGAAGAAGAAAATTTTAAAAGCTCTTAGAAATCATTTAAATTTAATTTTGAAATGTAGGCCTACTTCAAACATTACTTGTTAATTTTTTGATTTAATACAAGTCGAAAATAAAGCAACAGAACAATTGTGAGGTCTTGCTTTAACATATACACCTTTTGTTCACCAATTTGGTAACAGAATGAAATACGAAATAAATAAACAGTCTTGCAAATAAGCACAGAGCGGTGAAAAACCACAATCAACGTCACTGAGCCCTAACAAAATATGCAGATAGCTCAGTGGAATTCTTGTCGTCAATAAATCCTTGCAACTGATACAATCTGTTATCGCTTTGACGCTTGAGATTGTTGAACAGCTGTTAGGCAGACTAACAATTGCGGTTGTTCAATCGATTTCTCGTTACATCTTATCGCCATTTTATTAGACGTAAGTCATTATTTATTTATACTGTATTAGACATTGGTTTCCGCCACCTGCGCCTCAGTCAGCATGTCCTTTCACGACGTAGATTAAAGAAGGCCTTTTAGTCAGCATTTCTTCTTTTCGGAGGGATTTTTCACGCAAAATTTTTCACTTATAAAAATTGGATCTACCTTTTCAAAATTATTTTAGGTGGAGGACTTGAGCAAAAATGATAATTTTGGCTAACGGGGAAGAAGCGTGGCAGCGACAAAAACATGCATGATTTGAGGAACAATTTTTAATTCGGGACTTGTAACCGTAATTAGTCTTCCCTCATAAATACAGCCTTGACTGAAGGCATTCGTAATTAATTTAAATTTGGAAAGCAATTCAGTTAATCTTTTCAGTTTTGTGGACAATGCAAATATAATAAAATTTACAAACCTGTTTATATAAATAAATTCTGCAGATAGAACGATTATCCTGTTTGATCTATACCGTGTGTATTTACTTTACGTATTCAATTAGTCGAACTAATTAAAAGCGAGAAGTTAGCTTCGTTAAAACGTTACGACGACATCCTCTCCACACTAAAGTCAAAGCACGATACCGACCGACACCTAAATCAGAATCCACAAAGTCAGAGCAGCTTATAGTAGACATAGAACATCTGTTGGACAGGTTGATGACGCTATTGCGTGTCAGCGCTCTGTTGGAAGAGAAACGAGAACGTATTAGGTATGCAACGCAGCAAGCTGATTACACAGCAGCGGCGGCGCACAATGACCGCAACGCTGCTAGAACTGCTACAAGACTATCTAGTAAATTACTACAACATGTCACTAGAGGAACTTGATCCTGAGTCACGTGCTTGGCGATAGGGACAGCAGGGCGACAGGATATAGTCAGGAAGTAGGAGAGAGTAGGAGAGAGTGGAGGTATGAATAGTAGGAAGAGTGGGAAAGAGGGTCGAGAAGAAAGAGGGAAACAGGGAGAGAAAGAGAGAGAGAAGGAAGGTAAGGAGACAGAGATAGGAACAGAGGGAAAGACAGCGACAAGAGGAAAGAAGAGAGAATAATGGAAAATAGTGGGAAAAGGGGGGAGATAGAAATAAGAGGGGGTATATAAATAAAAGGATAGAAGGCAAGACAGAGGCAAGTGGAAAGAGGATAAGACAGGGATATGAGGAGAGAGGGTAAGACATGAACAAGTTTAGAGAGGGGAAGAAAGACACAGGAGGGAAGAAGGGAAAACAGAGACAAAAGAAAAGATGGAAAAGGACGGAACGAGAGGAGAGAGGAATACAGGAGGGAAAATAAAGAAAAGGGAAAATAAAGAGGGGAAAAGGGAAGGAACATGAAGGAAACAGGAAGGAAGAGTGGAAAGACAGGGACAAGAGGAAAGAGAGGCAGACATGGAGATAGAAAGATGAAAGATAGTACGTCAGGAACAGAAATAAAGAGGGAAGAGTTCTCTATTTGTCGCAGAGAAAGAGCACGTCGTGTGCAACGCACATCCTGTCACAGAACGCGCGGCGAATTGTAATTAGTGAACTCCTACGACTAAAACCTCGCTACTTTTCCTTTTCTTCTTCGTGCTTGACTTCATTTTCGTCGTCAGCAAGACGGCAAGTCGGTCGTAAGGCAAGTCTGCCATGTGTAAATCGCGAACAAAATCCCGCAAACACTAAATCACAGCGAAACCTGACAGATTTATAGCGATTTCGATACACTACAATTAAAGTATTTCAAAACATGAGTAGTACGTGAGACTAATAATACATTCAGTGATCCTAAACACGTCTACTCTCTTAAACACGACAAATAAATGACGCTAAAATACGCCGCATAAGTGTTACAAACTCTAGGGCAATTAGAGCACAATCACTTCTGATCCAGCCTACAAGACGTCACAGTCTACGTAGAAGGTCCTCCTTGTCAAGACGTGGATCCCTTGGACGTGGCCTCGTGGATGTGGATCGATACACGTCCAATGGATGGATCCCTTGGACGTGTATCGATCCCTAGGACGTGGATCCCTTGGATGTATATCGTATCTTGGACGTGGATCCGTTGGACGTGGATCCGTTGGACGTGGATCCCTTGGACGTTGGTCGATCCCGTGGACGTTGGTCAATCCCTTAGACGTGGATCCCTTGGACGTGGATCCCTTGGACGTGGACCCCTTGGACGTGAATCCCTTGGACGTGAATCCCTTGGACGTGGATCCCTCGGACGTGGGTCGATCCATTGGACGTGGATCCCTTGGACGTGGATCCGTTGGACGTGGATCCCTGGGACGTGGATCCCTGGGACGTGGATCCCTTTGACGTGGATCCCTTGAACGCGGAGCCCTTGGATGTGGATCCATTGGACGTGGATCCCTTGGACGTGGATCCCTTGGACGTGGATCCCTTGGACGAGGATCCCTTGGACGTGGATCTCTTGGACGTGGATCAATCCATTGGATTACGTCAGACTATGTCACACATCGTCGATTCGTGTCCTCTAACGAGGCACGACGGTAGTCTGCAGGCACTGCACGAGGCAGACACTGAGGCTTTGGAGTGGCTGGTTCAATATAGTCGCACTTGAGCATACGATAACAACAATCCATTGGACGTGAATCGATTCTTTAGCTCGAGGAAAAGTCTGTAATCAACGGCTGCAGTAGATGCTGCAGCTAGAGTGAATCCGAGTCAGATTCAATTACTGAGATATTGAGTGACGATTAGGAGCGTTGACAGCAGCTGTTACACAGAAACAGGCAAATACCCGAGCACGTTGAGTGTACAGTAGTAATGACAGCGTAGTGGCGACTGTTTAGTGAATGTAGTGAGGACAGTGATTAATGTTTCGCAGTTCATCTCATTACGCAATCGTAGTTCATCTCATAACGTTATATCGAAATTAAGCATACTATATTAGCTCGTGGTTCACTTAATAGTAAACCGAACGCTTGTTCTACCATATAACGCCTGCAGAAGAAAATTAAACTTGAATTGAATTAAATTCTTTTGCAGCAATCTTATTAAAGATCGAGGATCATCTTTGCTACATACAAGGTATAACTAGAAATAACTAACTGCAGTGAATTCAACTTCAACTTGGGAATTGTTCACTGAATGTTATCAATTATTTAATTTGACTTTAGTCGTGCCCGTGTAGGATACGGTCGGCCTTAAGCCATTGCATGGGCAGACAAATTGAGTAACATCTCTCTTGTGGACGGACAACAGGAGGGACGCTGATGAAGAAATGTCGTGGACGTCGTTCGTTTGAGCGAAGGGAAGAATTACGGTCAAGTGTCGGTGTGTAGGAGGGACTAGTTCGTACAAGCGCAGCTGACATTTGAATCTTGAACAGTAATTAAATTGCACAAATGTTGAGACAGAATCAGCATTTAGGAGCAATATTTGGACCTGATTCGAAATATTTGAAAGCGGATATATTAGATATATTAGGTAAATAGAAGATATATTAACTAAAATAAATGCAGTCTTGAAAAGTGTTGGGGTCACTGGAACCAATTAGAAATGTATGAACGAAGTATAATTTGATGATAAATAACGGCCGAGCCGCCAAGTATAATGATTGTCCAGAATAGTATTTAATAGGAGCACTTAAACTCCCTGCACAACTGAAACTCTTTCTGAAATAAGTGGGTGTTTTGATTGACACTATGCTATTCACTGTTCGTCAACAAATAATTTAACCTATAGCCAAATTAGAATTTTGAAAATGCCGCCAAATTAAGAAAAGGTTGTTGAAATTGACGTCAAGACGCTAAAGATCTTCAGACATTAAATTCTGAACACGGACTGTAATTGTATGTTCACATTCTTCATACCCGCACTATCACATATTTACCCACAGTCATATTCGCACTCACATTCGCACTCACATCCTTACAGACTTCTGCACATGCATAAAACACATTCACACGTACACGTCCACACCGCTGCAATTAGGCCTAAACTAACATCCACACCTCCATCCACACCCATTAGGGGTCATTCAAATATGACGTCACGCAGGGGGAGGGGGTCGTTGAAGTGTGACAATTTGTGACATGGGGGAGGGGGTTAGCCTGACGTGACGTCACGCACGAAAAAAAAATCAGAAATGTTTTATTTTGTTTGTGAGAGATTTTCGATTTTTCTTGATTTTTTTTTGTCAAATTTTTTATTTTTTTTTAGGATCGCCACCCCCCCCCCCCCCCCCCCCC
>JAQFYQ010003572.1:0-10564 GCA_034694885.1 Buchholzia appendiculata
TGAATCAGCCTAAAATATTTACTTTTTGTACATGACATGTGCTTGGGGAGCGTGCGATAGTTCGCTACGGGGGGGGGGGGGACACGATAATTTTGAACAAATTCTCAAGTATTCTTGCGAAGCGCCAAATTATATTCCATAGTAGGAGCGAAACGACACCATAGATTTGCTGATTGGGAACGAAGTCCTTTGCCTCATTTTTAATTTGCTTATTAGTTTAATTTAGATTTACGTGTTGGTTGATGATTATTGAAAAGTCATTAAATTGTATTTAATTTGGACAGAAATGTTATACACAGGGCTACAAAATACAGCGTCCCCAAATCCTAACTGCAATAAATTGTTTGATAGGGCCATGTATAACAACAAATATTTTAATTAACACATTAATTTCAGCGGCATTTTGGAGTATACTTAATGGAAATGTATACACCTTTCTACGAATTGTGAAACTAATCAAATATAATTAAGAATCAAAACTATTTTAGAATGCAGAAGGCCTGTTCAATTTAGAATACTGGCAACACCAATTCCGAGGCATTGAATATCAAGGCAGGAGTGTTTGGTTGATCTCTTTCTTTTTCTGTGGAACAATTCCTGCATAATTATATATTGGAGGATTCTTGCTGAATCAGCGCTGATCTCTTGGATACGTTCCACGTCTCTAGGGATCATTCAAATATGACGTCACGGGGTGGGGGCTCGAGAGGGGGTGTCGTTGAAGTGTGACAATGTGTGACAAGAGGTGGGGGGTGTATTCAAATACGTTCCACGTGTCTACTAGTAACTTAGTAAGTGTTACTAACAGTTGTGATGTACTCAGTTTATTTGGGGGAATCATTCGAACCCTAGAGTCTATTTTGAAATATCAATAACACGGAAACGTTCGAATGATTCGTTCTCGTCAAGAAACTATTCTATCGTCGAAACTAGTCGACTTCGAGCTCTAAAAAACTGAAGGTATTTGTACACGTGCCTTCATTTTTGTAAGTATATAATGCAGAGGGGTTTGGTTTTGTCAGCAACGTAACCATAGACGCTGAGAATTTACAAAGAAAATTAACAGTAGGCCTACATTAAAAGTCGGTAAAGTATTTGTCGTCTTCTAGATAGAAGAACAAACAGTATTGTACTCTTTTAATTGTCGGATTCAACTGCCATAAAATATCAGAATTGTTGTCTTTGATGACTGCCCTTGGTACTCGAGGACAAAATTTGATGTCCTTGACCTTGGTTCCCTGACCTCTAGTCCTTGGTCTCGGACCTCAAGTCTTGGTCTCGAGGTCCTTTTCCTTGGTTTCGCACCTCAAATCCTTGGCCTTGAGGTCCGAGACCAAGGTCAAGGACCTCGAGACCAAGGAGTCCCTTGGTCTCAAGTCTCTAATTCCTTGGTCTCTAAGTCCTTGGCCAAAGAGACTCAGTTACAGGCTGAACCCTGATCTTATGGTAATGCTCAGCTACTGTAGTGACTTCAGTCGTAGGCATAGTGTTGAAGTGTTTGAATCAAACTCTCATATTTTGATACCGGTATTTTTTAAATTTTGACGTAACAAATTATCATTACCAGTTACTAAAATGTCTGGAACTGCACGATCGGTACGTGTAAGAAGAATGCTACATAAATGGCACATAAATGCATACATAATTGTATTGTCCTCGGTTGTCCTCTACGAACTGCTGCTGTCCTCGGCTGTCCTCTACTAGTTACCGCATGCCTTGGTTTTGATATTGGAAGAAAGGTCTTAGCCTCGGAAATTATGAAGTCCTTGGCCTTGGGTGTTGTATTACCGATAACATCAATGCATAAAACTACAATTCTTCATAAGTATTTATTAGTAGTTATTAGAATTATTTAAACATGGCATATTTCATTGCAGCAAATAAATAACTCCGTGATCATTTGCAGCATATTTCTGCGAAGAACTAAATCACTTGGCAATAAACTGCATATACCATTTCAGTACGTACGGATCTACGGTAGAATAATGGCGCACTGGTTTTACGGTCTACTTTATAAGATCAACCCAGGGGTCAAGACGATAAAGTTTTCTTGCAGTAGAATAATGATTGTTCTTAATTTCATCATAAATTATCACCGTCGATTAGATTGTTAATTATCAGTTAATTGTGCGTTAATTGCAGGCCTAACGATAGATGATCTCATAAATAAATAGATATTATAGTGGTTGCATTGCGAGTTTGAATAGCGTATCGCATTCCGTAATAACAAATGTTATCAATCAAAATTAGGTCTGACCCAGCAGCGTTACGAAGTCGCGGTACAAAGTCGCGGAACAAAGTCGTGGTGGTACAAAGTCATGTAACAAAGTGGTGGTACGAAGTCATGGCACAAAGTTATCGTACAAAGTCGTGGTACAAAGTCGCGGTACAAAGTCGCCATACAAAGTCGTGGTACAAAGTCGCGGTAAAAAGTCATGGTACTAAGTCGTGATACAAAGTCGCGGTACAAAGTCGTGGTACGAAGTCGCGGTACAAAGTCGCGATACAAAGTCACGGTACTAAGTCGTGGTACAAAGTCATGGTACAAAGTCGTGGTACAAAGTCGCGGCACAAAGTCGTAGTGGTACAAAGTCGTGGTACAAAGCGAATAAATGTCAAAGTTTTTGACTACATCAATGATGCATTAAACCATCTGTTTAAGTATAGAAAAGCGTGTAAACGCTGCATCTCGAAAGATCAGTTTTGACGCACTTCTCTCCACTCATGAGCAAATAGTTCATGAGCAAATTGTTGCATGAAAATTTATCGCCGCCACCTTTTCCTCGCTCCCCTTCACTCGTCAGGAAAAAATCCAGTGCTACACCACCTAGCTTGGCTAGGATTTTACTTCAGCACTGTGGACGAGTCCAGATCGCTCATGGAAGGAAGGGCTAAGAATAAACCATTATCCTCTAACTATGGAATTACAATGAAAATAAAGTTCTGATGGCACAGCCAAGTGAAAAATGAGGACTCTGGCACATAATGGCCTTAAAGTCGTTCGCTTTTAAAATGATGGTGTCGCATGCGATATTTCGTACAAGCTTGTATGAAATTGTACGATTGTAACTTGTATGCGTTTGTCATGCTTGAAATTAAAGAAATATTATTATTATTATTGTGATTCTCAGAAATACTTTCATTTCAATTTGAGAAAACATTCTGTGCTTTCAAATCCATTCCCGCATGCTTGCGGGTTGGCGTCAGAAATGGCATGCAGTCGTAAAAGTCCAGCCATTATGAGTCCTCGGGACATTATTCAAAATCTATATTTGTGCTCAGCACAGACATCTTATGAAAGCTAATAGTACACTACAAACTTGTCATGATGATTAGTCGACAACTCCAAACAACGTAATCATGCAAAGAAGTAATACGAAAAGAAATTACAACGCACAAGACACAGTTCGAAACGTTTCGCTCCACTTTTATTCAAAAGCACCAAACGATGTAAGGAATGTCCATAACTACTGTACAAGATGATCAGCAGCAGATATAATTTCACTTCAATTTCATCATCACATTGATAACATAATGACAAATGGTTCATCATTGATAACATAAAGCAACATGGTTCGTCATCGATAATTAATGCAACATGATTCATCACTGGCAAAGTCTTCATGAAGACAAAAAGTTGTTCGAATGCAAATCTATACTTTCCAATACATCACAAAGTTTGACTAGACCTTAGATGTTGTTTGAAAGTAAGTAAATTGGAAAGGCAATGATTTTCTGGATATTAAACAGTCAGTGATAATAAAACATGATTACAGTACATTAATACTAAGATTTCGATGCTGCTTATTCTTACATCTTTTGAGAAGACATGATTAAAAATCTGATCACGCTTTACATCGATGTCAACGTTTACAGATCAACAAATGCTTTACATAGCTTCAAGCTCCATGTAACACTCATATCACAACAGCTTGTGCTTAGTATTTCTTCAAACAACAAACCATCGTTAGAAGCTGAATCACAAAAAATGATACTAGCTTATTTAAAGTTCAAATATAAAGTTCAAAACGGCCTTCTTGGAATCAATGAACTAAACAGAATGAACTCGACAGCAATGATAGAACGAAGCGATCAAAATGACTTGAAACACACAGAAGTTTTACTAAATGCTGCACTCCACAGTGAGCATGCATGACAACTGACAAGATATTGCACACACGTTATCTCCTGGAAGAATTCCAGTGTAGAGAAATAGTAACAAAAAGTGTAATTTAATTACCGACTAGCAACTGAAAAGCAACAAGTTAAATGCTGCAAAGATCACAGTAAGTTTGTTTTCTGGCCAGTTTTAAGAGAATTAGGCTAATACCTAACAAATGATTGATAACCATACTGTGTTACTGATCTTGAAGTTCTTATGTGCCGCACAAGTTATACTATGATCAGTGGTGTAGTCGTAGGGTAAACTGAGTATACAGAGTATACCCGCAGGAAATTTTTGGTAAGCACAGTATACCCACTTTATACAGAGAGTATACCCACTGAAAATACGACAGTATATCCACTGTTTCTTTTACCACTACATCACTGACTGTGATAGCAACTAGATATTTAACTTAAATGAACAAGTAGTTTTCGGACACGACTAACAGTACATGTATATACAATATACAACCAAGCAGACAATGTAGAGTATTTCATTACGGTCATTACTAAGGATAAGCAGTCAATGGAAGGACTGAAGACACCAATGTCATTCAATTTATCATCATAGACATCATCATATAACAGACGCAATTTTTGCACGTATTGATTGCAAAGTTTAAAAGTGAAAGTAGATCATTTATTATAAAAGGTTGTCATGGTGGCGAACGTCAGTGATCAAAGGATGTACTTAATTAATTCCAGCGAAAGGCAATTAACCATAAACCAAGATCAATTTTACAGAAAGCTATTGAAACTACGTCACAGAGAAATTAGTATCAAATTACAAAGTGAACAAGCAGTCACGAAGTGTCGACTGTAACTTAACAGAAATTAGCACTGACTATATATATTAGCCGCACAGAGAGATGAATCAACTAATAATTACTGTATTAATTAATATATCACTTGCATTATGCAAAATTTTCATTACTGTGAAAATTGACTATCACTTGTATAAAAAAATTGTTATTACTGTCAAAACTAATCAGCATTTGCAGAAGCACATTTTCAGTACTGTCAAAACTAATTATCATTTATAACAAAAATTAAAAATTTTCATTACAAAAAACATGAAGACAATGAGAGGTGCACTTTGAACAATGAGCTGCATGAGTGATAGATGTCTAGACACAAACACACACAAACTAACGACTTGCGCTGCATAGCTACAACTATTTCCAGACACAAAACAACAATACTATCTAGTTAGCACAATCACATCTCAAACATTTATCACAAACATTTATCACTGTACTAAATCAGTCAACGTCAAACTGAAAATCTAAGCAATTAGAATGCATGAAATGTAAGCAATTTATCAGTCACAATAAATTCTGCAACGGATTGAAATAAGTTCATTGCATTAAAACTGGCTTACATATGGTCTAGAAACGTTTCAAAAAATTTGGTTTGAATAAGCAGCATGATATAAAAATCACAGCTCAACTATTACCATTTCATTGATAACCTTAATGATATGAGATCAGCATCACATATCAGCGGCATGGACGGAATAGTTTTAGAATATCTACTATTATATCTACCAATGCAAATAGCAAGGCAAAATTATGTCACTCCACAGTAGAAAACTGATCAACAGATATTTTCTACTCGATTCAGATATTCTCGCCCAAATCATGAAAATTCATAATCAGAAATATTCTTTCAACAGCAATACACATAATCAAACAGAGAACAGATGCAACAGCTATCGGCCAAGGAATTCGGTTAACACAAAGAGTCGACGGACGCCTTAAAACTAGACAGTAATCTAAACAAGGGAAACATGATGACATGAAACAACAAACTTCATCAGTAACATAACCTGTGTGTGTTGCTAAAAGGTACAACCAGAATACATCCATCCAATACACCAATGACATCTAGTGACATTCATAATACAACTGAATCACGATTTATTTGATTTGTAAAATAGTAAAGAAAAGAAAGATAAATGTCAAGGTAGAATATTCAGTCACAGGAACCGTTGTAACTTCTAAACAAGCCGCAGCGTCGTCCTCATTCTGCTGCACATGACGACAGTGAGCTTGAGACGCAACATTTCCTACTCGATGTGGGGACACAACATATTTGATGACTAACCGTTACTTCAATACATCTTTCGATACTCCTTTGAACATACGGTATGTATTGTATATAATTATGCATTTCTACAACATGCTTCTTACGTGCTGCAAACGACCAATTCTAACATTCTGAGGCATGAAATATTGATATATAGCTACGAATATAACGAATACAGGTTACAGCGATAACTAATCCAAGCAACGACACATACATCACATCGAACTAACAAGCAGCAGCATGTTTATGAAAAATAATACAAAATACTCGTAACTTTTAACACAGGATATGACACAAATGGAAGTTTATCTCTAATGTGATACATCAAATAAAAAGTATTATAATTAAGTTGTTATCGGAGCACAATTGTAGTAATTAATACAGTGATGCATTTTCTTAATTAAACAGACACGTATTCAGTGGCGCCACCTTTGGTTATCAGCTGTACTAGGCTGCCACTTGTTGGCCGTTCTTTGCCATCTGTCCATTTGTACAGAAGCCTGAACACATACAAAATAATGCAAAGTATTACGCTGTTAATATATCATTAAACAATTAAACTTCAAACGCAGTAAATATTATACATTGAAATTTTGTGTATTGCTAAAGCTCAGTAATATTAATGCTCAATCTTTTAACCAACGCAAACTCTCTGATGTAGATACCCATGTCGTTTCCGCTGTCTACAACATGCTACAAAAAATCAGATCAAGTTAAGGAACGATGTTCAGGCTTGGAGTTCTGAGTATCAAACCAGGTAAAAACTAACATCATATCGTTACAATTCTGTGTTTTGATGCTAGACAAACTACGATGTAAGGGTCACAAAAATGTAAAAAAAATGTTTGTCACATAAATGTTTGTCACATAAAAACAAAAATGTTTGTCACATAAATGTCACAAACAATTTCCTAAACTATACAGGAATTGGTACATGATAGAACATACTAACGCTGGGCTACGACATCATGCTCCGAATTCATTACACTGTAATTTTTAGAAATATTGAAGCAAAGATTTTACTAGATGCCCTTCGTGATGCCAACAATCTCAATGCTCGTATTGTCAGGTATGAGAAAGAACACAAAAAGTATGTCGGAAAACCGGACCTCACAGGTCCGACATTATCAACAATTATAACAGGACTGTATAAATGACAGTTGTACAAAATTAGAATATCAACTTGCTAGAACATCTACTGGTGCAGGTTAACAGATGCATTAGTTATCATTAGTGACAGCAAGTAACTTCTTACTCAGCAACAGTCGACAGAGGAGTCCACGTGCCAAAGTCGGCCTTCGGCATAAACTTCCGATTCATTGGAGTGTCGAGTGTTATCCTACAAAGGAAACTTGCAGTTATATACATTTAGCACAAAAGGCAATAAAATGTCCACATAAATAAGAAGAACTGAACCATTTAGTCAATACCGCTCTGACAATGTCAAACCAATGTGGTGCTAACATTTAGATTTATCGCTATAAAACTGACCATAGACCAAAACAGATTATTGATTAATCATAACACTGGTTGCAATAAATAACATAAACAAAACATAATGCTACATACACCTATATATTTCCGACTATATAAAGCAGTAATTTCCAACGCTACTGTCAACTCATAATCACCAAAATATCGCAGTTATCTTAACAACTATTTCGCAACATCGGACCTCATTAAGATTTATGAAAACTTCATACCTCCAACCAGATCATCATTATACAACGAATTGTAAAGATGATCTAACAACAAGAAGGATATGTATAATTTATTCTAACAATTGCCATAACTTGCTAATTTACTATTATATGTATATTATACATATAATTAATAAATACTTGAAATATGTGAAACAAATGACAGAATTAACATCCAAGCCAATAAAGATATACTGAAAATTTTATATTCTTGATCAAGACCGCGAATTAGCAAGAACAAAATTATCAAGAAGTATGTACAGGCCTTCTAATGTGAATATCCCAGTAGCACATATAGCAATCAAAAACAATAATAAATAAAAGCACACAATGGCTTATTCTACCACATACACATGAAAAGAACGTACGGTAATATAGCAGAGACAAAAGAATTTGCCGGAAGACCACCGTTTGATTCAGCCAGGCTCTTGACCAGCTGATGAACTGCTGCTTTAGCCAGACCGTAGCCAATCATGCCTAAACAACACACATAATATCAACATAAAGAAAATGTACGCTACAGCCTTTATATGTTAGGCCACTCAGACATGTTGTTCCACCAGCTTCATATAAGAAAAATCAATCAGCAACCTTTTCATAATATTTCTAATTTGTTGCAGCAGAAAGCAGTGCAAAAATATCATTGTTCATATAAGAAAGATGCTGACAAATAATTTACGATATTAGCCGACAGTTCTGCTGATTATCTCAAAAACAATTTTCTAAATTAAATACGATATCGACATAGAAAAACAAGTAATTTTAATATAAATACTGATTTATAATAGAAAAGAAAATTATTTTATTAATGATCAGCTGCTGCTACAACAGTTTTTAATACTAAACAAATCTTAATAAACATTCACGCATCATCGCCATCACACAGTAACGAATGAAGTAATTATACAGCAGAGAATAAAATATTTACACAGAACCAATCGCAAGCAGATTTCAATTGATATCCAGGACGAATTACAGATTTACAGCAAAACGTGCGTGTAACTCACAAAGAACTAGCGAAGCCTTATTTAAGTAATTTACAGTGTGATTATTTGCTGTTCTTAGTATCCAAAACCAACATTACTTGCTAAAATCAGTACACATTTAAAATATTTTATTAAACAAATTTTAATAACACTGTGAAATTAAGGCAAAACTATGAGTACTCATTGCATATAACAAGCACTGCTGAAACAGCTAGAGGTAGTTCAGCTAGAAGTGTCACCTGGTGTCGCCGCAAGAGCAGCTTGTGCCCCAGTCAACACGAGAACTCCGCCCTCCTTCAGATGGCTCGCGCTGAGACCTGCAGCCAGCACCGATGTCCAGACACTTTGCTTCCACATCATGTCGGCGTTCTTTACCAAATCTAAACAGCAACACAGTTCGCAACACTCAACAGCATGCAAGAGAAAACAAGCTGCACACTTGCTTTCAGAAATCAGAACAAAATGTTATTTCTTCACATACAAGCTAAATGTAATCACATAAATCAGACATCTCATAGATCACAAATATCATGCAGATTAACTTAAGGATGCCACACGAAAGCTTTCTGACTGCAAGTTGAGAACCTGTAGTATCATCAGCATTTCTCTGTTGGCAAAACTTTATACAGTTCCTTAGATTCTGATCCAAATGCATTAAAATATTGTTTGATACACAACTCATTACACACTGTAGTTGATACTAGGGCCTACATGATACATGCTAGGTTTCTATTCAATGCTAAAGAATACATGTGTCATGACAAATTGAAATATAGAGTTACAGAGTTTGTCACATAATTGATAGTTTATTCTACAGAAAAATTAACACAAAATACTTATAAATAAATATAGTTCATAAGTTTCATTGTACTTATATTGTACTACATTTTAAGAGGATCATGCTACTTAAATCTATTTAAGACTATTTCTGCACTTGTTATGTTCATGAGCCTCAAATTACCTTCAAGTCTTATACCAACAGTTCTCAAAGTAAACAATAGAGACATTATTAAATCTCTTTAAATCGTTTGCCCAGTCAAAATGGTTATTATCAACAGTTTTGAGAGGGCAGACCACTTCAGAGATAACAATCATTTCATACACATATAATCATAATAATATAATCATTCAAACAATACAATCATTGTCAAAGTCTTGCCACCCACAAGTTAACATCATCATCAAACAATATCCAAGCTACAACTAAATTTTGCTGTATAGCAACCTGATAAACTAATCAAATAAACAGCTAAATAGAAGTCAAGACATAACATTTATTTTATTCCACGCTATGCCCACTTTACTCTAGGCATGAATAAATGGACAAATGAGTTAACACTAGATTTGTTCGATATCCTACAAACTTGATACTAATTACTACTACAAGGCTGCTCTAATATTTGCAATGAAATTAAAATAGAACATAATCTACAAATTATAAATTTTGTACATATGCTTAAGCCAATTATTATGTTTTAAGCTAAATAATTTGATCGGTGAATTAATTCTGATAGGTGAAAACCAGTCAGTTTGTCAACTTGAAATTGAATCAATGATTGATTGATTGGTGTTTAACGGCACGTCAGCACAAATAGGCTATATTGTGCCTTCATTGGATAAAAACTT
>JAQFYQ010003573.1:0-10562 GCA_034694885.1 Buchholzia appendiculata
TATATTTAATTCGCATAAAGCAGAATTCATACAAAACAATTACACATAAATAAACAACAATGTAACAGAAAATATACAATGCACAGTTCAAAGATTATAAGAAGCTACAGCAGTTCAGTAGTGTAAATTTAGTAAATTTATTCAGTAAGTTCAGTAAATTTATGTTTCATAGTTTAAAAAAAGAAAGATCTGATCTATGTAATCCTGTGCAGAACTATGGACGTCAGCCAAACTCTAAATAAAAGATCAAAGGAAAGAAGAGATTAAAACAGAGAATATTTTGTATGTGTTGCGGTACGATATGCTGTAACACGCTGCGTGATTATCCCAAATTCAAATTCATTAGAAATAATGAAAGATGAAATAGGAAAAAACTGTATATTGTGCAGAATTAGAAAAATGTATCTAGCCACTGAAAAAACGAAACAAAAGATAGTTTTATATATTCCTGATATGGAAACTTGTCTGTTATTGGACCTAGTCAAGCATTGGGATTGGAAGTTGTCTGAAGTGAAAGTTTAACGTAAAATAATGATGATGATGATGAATGTTTTATAAAAAGATGCAGCAGGATATGTTGACTGTTGACAGGGAGTGGCGCTAAGACTCACAGTACTCCCGTCGTGTGCCTGGTTATGGAAGGAGGCAGCAACACGATACGGACCGTGCTCGACTGCGTGACAGATCATACGCCCGTGCCGGTCGTCATCATCGATGGTAGCGGAAGGGCGGCCGACTTACTGGCCTTCACACTTAAGTTCACTCAGGAAGATGGGTACAATCATTTTATAGATACATTCAAAGTTTCATGTGTGCTCTAGTTTGTGTATCAGTATGATTTGTGTATCAGTATGATTTGTGTATCAGTATGATTTGTGTATCAGTATGATTTGTGTATCAGTATAATTTGTGGAGGCAGTTCTTAAAATAAACTTTACCTGTACTCATGTACTTTAACACAGTGGGTGATGAGTGTGGCGAAGCTTTTGGAATAAGAACAATTTCTTCTTTGCTGATCAAATTTGGTGTTACTTCGTGCTCTCGAGTCGACTTCTTGACATCAAAGATGAAAATCTATTTCTCAGAATCTTTGGCTGTTGAGAATGTGGTTAATACGATTATTATTATTATTGTTAGGCCTATTAGGTAACTGTAATAATTTAGAAGATGGTGTAACTTTTTATTCATGTTCAGTTACTTATGACAAAGATTGGCACTTGGCAGTTGATAATTCAGTTTTAATAACAATCTTCTGTCTGTTTAAACACAATAATATCTTTTGTATGCGGAGTTACGTCGATTAAATTTATCTGATAATCGCTTGTAGACTGGACAAATTTGCTTATAATTATTATGTGGTTATTATGTAGTATTATACCATTGCGACCGGAGTGACCGAATAGGTCAGTCGTTAGCGTTCACGCCTCGCACTGAAGAGCGATAGAGGATTCGCCTCCCTGCAACGACTGATTGTGTTCAGTAGAAAACCTGGGCAAATTGTTAACACTCCATTGCCTGTGCGGGAAGGACCTTTGACCGCCCACTTCTGCTCATCTGGTCAAGTGGATCGGTGGTTGTCATGCGTAGTAATACGTAAAACAAATAACCATCGCCAGGACCTGTCTTCGGACAGAGCACTATCATCATCATTGTCATACCATTGTATTTAGACTTCGTACTGCTGTATTTGAGCTGCACGTGAGGAGCCGATTCACTGTGTGGAGAATATTTATCGTTGCGAGATGTTGTAGGACGATGTAGAGTATTTATTGTTGCGAGATGTTGTAGGACGATGTAGAGTATTTATCGTTGCGAGATGTTGTAGGACGATGCCGCAAGTGCTCAGAGACCAGCTGCTGCACACGATCGAGACGTCGTTCCGGTACACGCCGGACCTTGCGGAGAAACTCTTCATTGAGCTGATGCTCTGCGTCAAGAAAAAACATCTAGTCAGTATCCATAGACTTTTCATTTATGGTCTGATGTAGTTCAGGTGGCAAAATGCGATGAGGCGATTTGTTTGTTAGTTTGTGTCCCGGAAGTGACATTTGTCTTGTAATTGTCATTGATGTCATAGGATTATTATTGACATGTAAATATCTTTGATGTGATGATGATGTTGTTATATTTATGTTCATTGTTATTTTTTATATTTTTGTGCTGGTGTGTGCTGCGTTTGATGTACTAAAATAAGGTGTTAGCTGCTTTTAGTATCAAGTGTCTGGTGTGTTGTGATTGGTTGTCTCTGATATATAATGTCTCGGTTGTTGTGATTGGTTGTTTCTGATATAAAGTGTCTCATGTATTGTGATTGGTTGTGTCTGGTAGATAACTGTATTCAGGAGTGGAGAACAAACGGAGGACATTGATCAAGCAATCCTCGCTGCACTGCTCAAAGGTATGTAGTCGCTTATAGGTCTGTAGTCGCTTATAGGTCTGTAGTCGCTTATAGGTCTGTAGTCGCTTATGGGTATGTAGCCGCTTATAGGTCTGTAGTCGCTTATAGGTCTGTAGTCAATTTAAAGGTCTGGACAGTTCCTGAATGCCACATATCCACAAGAAATTTTCTTTTTATATGATGTTTGTTGTGTTTGATCAAAAGATTGTAATTGATTCAGTATCCTGCCCTATGGTGCAGGTAGTGAGATCTAGCTCGCCAGGAATTAATGAATACAAGCAATATTGTAATGCTCTAATCAGCATTGTACGGTTTAATTCTTTCTTTAGTGATAATCTGTGTTGAACTTACTATTACACTGATACGCTTGTATGAAGCATTAGTTCTGCACATGTAGCAATGTTTTCATCTGTCGTGGTTTTTATTTGTCGGCACATTGTGTATGTGTTCACTAGGCAAAAACTCGACTGCACCCGATCAGCTTCGACTCGCTTTGACGTGGAACCGAGTCGACATCGCACGCAGTCATGTGTTCGTCTACGGACAAGAGTGGCCGGTCAGTCTGTCACTGTTAAGTCATCGAAGTCAGTGTCATGTCTTGTCATGTCATCGAAGTCATGTCATTTAAGTCATTGTCATGTTATCTAAGTCAAGTCATGACATCTAAGTCAATGTCATGTCATCTAAGTCAAGTCATGTCATGCGTAGCCAAAAGTGGCCAGTCAGTTTATGTTATTATTGTATCACGTGTTGACACTCATAAGCTCTGTGTGATTTATTCTTGCCTACCTCTTGTACTTGCCTTGTAGGGGTGCAGACTGGTGTTACTGTCTTAAGACTGGTTGCTATTTAACTGGTAGATATTTTTTTCACTAGAGTGGTGTTAAGTGGTAGTGTAATGTTAACATATCAGCATAGTTTGAATAAAATACTGGTAAAATATAGTAGTAAAATCCTGCGGAATGGCAGTAAAGTGTAGTAGTAAAATTGTATTGACCACTAAGCGACTTTGCTCAGTTACTCACTAGTATTTTGATGTAAAGCACTTGTTGAAGGAAGTGCTTGTTAGTGCCAGGTAGCATGGTTCTAATATATTGGGGTTCAATTTATTTCTGCTGTCAGTATATTTTTTGTGCTTGTGGAAATTGTTTTAACTGCTTTTAAAATCACAATCTAAGCTTATTTTGGCAATGTTTCTAAATTGTTTAGGTGTAACAAAGCCCTAAATGTATTTATCGCATTGATTTCATTTGCTTTTTTGCATACAGGAAGGTGCTCTGGATCAAGCTATGATGGATGCTCTTCTACAGGATAGAGTAGATTTTGTGAAGTTGCTAATAGAGAACGGTGTCAACATGCGGCGATGGCTGACCATACAACGGCTTGAGGATCTCTATAATCTGGTACGTTTATCTTACGGCTGCCCTTCGATTAAAAAAAGTAATCGCGATTAATCGCGCGATTAAAAAAGTAATCTCGATTAAACAAATTAAGCGCATTGCGATTAATCGCGATTAATTTATTAAGCGTGATAAATCGCACGTAATTAATTATAAGTACCAATTTTATTTTAAAATAATAATAATAAACTTTGCAATTAATCAAATAGTTAATTAAGTACATGTATTTGATTGAATACAAACAATGCAGTTCTTGCAAGCTACCAAATCGTTGTTAGGTAAAAGAAACTGAACTTATTTGATTTTGTATTGTGGGGTAGCTATAAGTTACATAGTTTTCCAATTTCAGATGCAAAGAATGTTGTCGAAGTAAGTTGTATTAATAAACAATTGTATAATAAGTTTAAGATATTATAATAATTATGATACAATTATTATAATATGAATAGATCAACGCTTGCGCACGGTAGATCATCAAAGGAATACCGCCCGCCGGCGACGGCTTGCTTAACGACGTCGTCGTCTGATGAACGAAACTTCTATAAATTATAGATCTGCGCTTGCTCACGGTAGATCATGAAGCGCCGCGGTGGCGCTTCACGAGAGATAAAAGACTTATCTTATTTTGGGACGCTGCATAAAATAACGATGCGTTAATTTTATTAACGCGTTAACGCATGCGTCAATTTTTTTCGTTAACGCGCGTTAACGGGCAGCCCTTGTTTATCTGCATTAGATTTGATTATTGGATAGAAAGAACAGATTTGGACTGATCAGATTACTTTACCAGTTTAACCAGTTGTTTATTTACAGTGGACTATAAACGGATGATGATAATGATGCTGTTTACTTTTATACTGAAGTTTTTTCTGTATGTGAAATCGGTAGAGAGGCATTTTTTTACAAAATGACTGTGTTGCCAATTAAAGTATGCTAAACATGCTAAACTTTAGTAATAAAATTATTATTATTATTACAATTAAGCATTTATGATTATTGGTGGCATTTATAAGTTTTCTGAAAATATTGTCTTGATTATTTGTTAGCATTGTTGATTGCTGGTTGTGTTTCAGTGCCTGAACAAGCAGAAGTTGTTTCACGTTCAGGGAATGTTTGCAAGTCTGGCTCCGGTCAGTATCAACTCAGCACTGCACACTCTATTTATTGAATCATTTAATCACAGATAAATGATTGGTTTA
Organism: Buchholzia appendiculata; assembly: GCA_034694885.1. NCBI lineage: Eukaryota > Metazoa > Annelida > Clitellata > Enchytraeida > Enchytraeidae > Buchholzia > Buchholzia appendiculata. Next base: position 4,998 of record JAQFYQ010003573.1, read on the forward strand.
AATGATTGACGTATACCCTGCACATATTTACTGATATTATTTATGTATGATATTTCAGCAGTATAGAATAAATCTGATCTATGAAAGTCGTGGCTATTCATAGGTGGAGTGAATAGTAAATGACAAGCGTGTTACTATCAACCAAGGTGTTTAAGTTTATCTTGAGAGATGGGCTACTTCCTTGATGAAATGCCTGATCGAATTTGAAATATAATGATAAATAATAGGTCAGATAAAAGAAAAAAGTAAAGAATAGTGGTTACTTTTACGTTTTTGAGGAAAGGAAAGAGCTATAATTGTTTAGGCCATTTTTTAAAAATATAATTTCTACTTGTCGAGCATTCAATTAATATTTAAAAAAATAATAAGAATAGAATATTTATTGTAGCTATCTGGATTTAACTATAATATATGTCAATGAGTGTATCGACATTGCACCTGTTCTGTGTTATATTGTTTAGAAACTTGATTCATCCAGCACGCTGCTTTATCTGCTGAAAGATTATAAAAAGGTATAATTAATGTAATGAATTTCTACTGTCCAGATCTTTAAGGTGAATATATTTTTAATGTGAATATATTTTATTTAATGTGAATATATTTTATAATTGTACCATTTCAAATGTGATTTTTTATACATTTAATATTTGTAAGAGATACAGAGATATTGTTATTCTGTGGATTAAGTAGATAATATTTCTATTTGGTTTGCAAAAACGATGCTAGGCGTGATAGTTAAAAATGGAATTGTATAAATTTGATTTGATTTGAATTTTAAACTTTGCTACCTTGCATTATCGTTGATATTCCTTTTCTACGCTTAACGTTTGCCAGCGTGGTTTTTATTATGCACTTGACTGCTGATTAGTGTGTGTGATGTTTGTATGTGTTACATTCCGGTCGGATACACGTGCAGTCGTGCACTCTGTGATGTTTCTATGTAGCACATTCCGGTCGGATACACATACACTCTGTTGGACATCGGTCAGGTGATCAACAACTTGATGAGTTGCGGATACCGATCCACTTACTGTCGGAAGAAATTTCGCATCCTGTACGGAACCGTCATGAATAAGGTGAGTCCTCGTCGTAGTTATTTCTATCCTGGATGCAATTTGGGGTGACAAAGTTTTGCATTTATTAAACGGTGCATTTGTTTCATGACATTAACATAAAAGGCTAAAATGATTTAACAATCTACAAAGATCTACACAGATCCGCGGTCTTGTACAACTATAACTTGTATACATGTTGATTGTTTCACGTGTATGATTAATGTTTTATGCGCGTCTATGTTGTGATATACACAAGTCAATTGTTGCGTAGAGATAGGTGAATGTTATCTTGTGTTAATGTATGTTCTTGTATACAGTGAATGTTATCTTGTGTTAATGTATGTTGTCGTATACACGTGAATGATATATTGTGTTGATATATGTTGTTGTATACATGTGAATGTTATCTTGTGTTGATGTTTGTTGTTGTTTACACGTGAATGATATCTTGTGTTGATGTATGTTGTCGTATACACGTATGTTGTAAGCTGTATACCTGTATGTTGGGTGTGTTGTATGCATAGAGTCCACTAGTGACTAATGTCAGTGTTACGGCGGGTGTCATCATTGACCCGTCCACCGTCAACAATCACTTCAAGTATCCCTTCAGTGAGCTGATGATCTGGGCGATCCTTCTACGGAGATACAAGATGGCAAAGTTCATGTGGGAACACGGCGAAGAGGCATTGGCTAAGGTTTGTTCAATTTGAATATAAATTATTTTGTTCGGAAACTTTGATTTGGTTGAAGATAGTGTCCCAAATTTGTTAGTAGGCCCTGATTAGTTTCTCATTCAAATATGTTGCTAAGTTGCGTATGCATTTATTGATATTGTTTTTAACATCAGCGTAATCTGTACTCGTATCTTTTAAAAAAAATAGATTGGATAACTTTTGGTGTGACAAAGTTATTTATTATAGCTGGGAAGCTGACATGCCGATTACATGTTGTGAAGTGTTTATTATGCATGTCTATGTATGTAATTAAGCTATGGTGTAAGGAGAAGGACTAAGAGGCTAACGCCTGCGTCCTTTCATCACGATACGATATGATGCTCAGACCTAATAACTTGTATGTTCATCTGTTCTGTTCGCACAGGCCATCGTTGCGTACAAGCTGCTACATCGCATGTCGAAGGAAGTGGAGCAAGTGGATCTGGAAGAAGATGTGTCGGATGAGATTGCCAAGCGTGCTGCGTAAGATCTACGTATATTCTTTTCAATCCAGTCCTGTGCTCTGATTAACTCTAATTCTCTGCGGACTTCCAGTCTGTATAGTAGGCACGTGGAAATAGCAAACAAGTAATAAAGCAATAGATGAGGACCAATAAATCCAAACGAATATTTGGCCATTTAAGCAATGACGAAGTTCAGCACTTAATTGAATGCAGTAAGACCTCAACAGAACGGTAAAAGCTGAGCCGACGAGTCTGGGAGTGGTTGAAGAATGTAGCAGAGCGAGGAGTAGAAAGAGTAAACATGCTGCATTTTTGCACTTCTTGAAGCTGATTCTAAACTCATATCGATTGAGCAGAATTTGAACTCTCATGAAGAATGTTTCAAAGTGCCAGAAGCATGTGAAGAGATGTGAAGGACTATGGTCTCGTCTGGTACATTTGGAATGTGCATGGCTTGTTTGTTGAACATTTTACGGGTTACGATCGTATTGTTTCAAATTAGTGCTAGATACAGTGTCTAATGAAATACAAATATTGGAGCAATATTTGTAGTTCTACGTACGCTTGATAATGAATTTTGTCTGTTCGTTTTGTAATTTTAATTTTATCTATAAATTAAAACCTAAATTTAGTTTGTTTATTCAATTGTGTTATTTCTAATCGGAAGTCAGCTGTTGAGTCGTTGGTTGAATATTTAGGGAATACGAAGAACTCTCCGTCGATCTGCTCGAGCACTGTTACGATACAAACGACGACCTGACCCAGATACTGTTGACCTATCAACTGTCCAATTGGAGCGATGAAACATGTCTGAGTCTAGCCGTCGGAGCCGTGCACAAGGCGTTCGTTGCTCAGACGAGCTGTCAGATGTTGCTCAGTGAGATGTGGATGGGCGGCCTGCGTACAAGGAAGTACGCAACGCTGAAGGTTTGTGCGAGTTTGCACGCTTTGTATGTGTGACCCATGGTCATGCTTGGAGACTGTTTCACAAGTGTATGATTATAAGTTGTAAACTAGGTGTATTGTAATCTTCTCATTGCATGTGTGTATAATGCATAAAATATCGAAAGTCATTTCGCTACATTAAGATCAGGTGGCTGGTTTCAGTCTTGTTCAAATTCAAATGGCAGTATGTAGATGTTCAGTGCTCTGAGGCGGAGAAGAATAAGGCATGCTTTGTAACAGTACCGATTCAAAGTGATGAGAACCTTCGTTAGCACATTAGCCTCTCTAGGATGACACGCGATGACGGATTGTACACGAGTGGCATCAGAAGATTATGACCGCACTCTGGCTAGTGATGATGGTGATGATTTAGTCAATGAATGCGCATATTGTGGTAATAGAATCATCACTTGTTGCATGCAACTCTTCTTTGCACTGAGAAATAGTTCGTTGACATGCTTGAGCTTTTTTGCACAGTTTTCTTTGTAGCTCTGTGATAGTGTGGGAACCATAGACTGGCAGCAGTGATGCAAGGAAGCAAGACGATGCAACTGTGACATATCAAAAGGCAGTATGATGCAACAGTTTTCAAGGAACGTCAACAATGAGTAAAGGAAATCTAATGTTTCCAGTATGGTTAAGTAATGTATTGTATATCCGATGTATGGAAGTAGATGCAAGATGCGGAAGGAAGCGTCGGTCTGAAAGTCACTGATGGCCATATTGTAGGAAATGAATAGCTTGCTTGTTTAGTTTATTGTTAATGCTTGTTCAGAATATGGTTAATATGGTTGAAGAAGGTTGATTATTTTATTTGCGAATGATATTATCGAACGTTGTGTTGATGACATTCTACGGTAGCTTATTTGCTGTATTGTTTATTCTACTGAAGATCATCCTCGGCATCTTCTTCTTTCCGTCCATCCTGTTCCTCGAGTACCGCAGCCGTGAAGAGCTTCAGTTGATGCCGCAGACGTTTGAGGACCACCAGCAGGACCTGCACGACAGTGACTCGGGCAGTGACTCGGACAGTGACGTCGGCAGCATTGCATCGCACGCGAGCGCGGCACGCAGTAAGAAGACAAAGGAACACAAAGTTCCTCATGTGAGTGGTCTCTCAGTGTTCAGTCAATGTTCAGTCGGTGTTCAGTCAATGTTCAGTCAGTGTTCAGTTGGTGTTCAGTCAGTGTTCAGTCAATATTCAGTCAATGTTCAGTCGGTGTTCAGTCAATGTTCAGTCGGTGTTCAGTCGGTGTTCAGTGTAGTGTTCAGTTAGTGTTCAGTCAGTGTTCAGTCAGTGTTCAGTCAGTGTTCAGTCGGTGTTCAGTCAGTGTTAAATGATGAAAAACATTTACTGGACTCTTCATTAGATGATGATAATCGTTTTTTAGCAGATTTCATGTTGCATAATTCTCAAGCGGACAGTTCGGACAGTTGAACTGAGTTCAGACAGTTGAATTTAAATTGGATTGCCTGAGTCTTATTAGTTTGTTCAGACTTCTTCCGAGGGGTGAAACGAGTAGACAACAACAGCAACAGAATTGAGTTTATAAAGCTGAAGCTGGTTTTACAAGACTGCTTTCATGTGCTGTGGAACACTGTACAGGTTAATTCCACAGAGACGGCCCCTCAGGACCGGCTGACCAGCAGTCAGATCATGATGCCCCAGACGGCCGGCAGTGACCCGTCATCGTTGAACACGAAGAAGAGAGGCGCGCTGAGGGTCGGTAGCAAGATCTACGAGTTCTACACTGCTCCCATCACCAAGTTCTGGCTTCATTCGGTCAGCGCCATTCAGATCCTTGAATTTTTAATTCATATATTGTCTGATTTGTACTTGTATCGTTTCTAATGTCTGACTGCTTGGCAATATAATCGCCATATACGGATGAGTTTTGTTCTCGGCAAAATTCAGCGTGAATTAGTGGTGCAAGTTTTCATGTGCTTACATGAGAACTTGCACGAGAACTTGCACGAGAACTTGCACGAGAACTTGCACAAGAACTTGCACGAGAACTTGCACATAAAGTAAGGATCACGTTACAGAGTTGTATAAAGTAGACCAAAGATAATGCTTCTAATACGAAACTATGATGAATGACAACATGACTGGTAAACAACCACGATCGTATTTAAGGGGGTTCCGAGTGCACATCCCCCTCCAATTTTTTTTTCTTGAAATTCATCATGTTCTGTAATTTTTTTATGAAAAGGGGGGGGTAAGGTTAGTAGCAAAAAATTGGGAGCTCACTCCCAAACCCCCACCAATATTAAAAAAAGAAGATTGTCTGAATTATTTTGAAGTCAAATACTCGTGAAATGAAGTCCTGGCTACTGGCCTGTAAACCACGTTGTCTCTGCACCCTTAAGGACTGCTTCCCCTCACCC
>JAQFYQ010003574.1:0-10562 GCA_034694885.1 Buchholzia appendiculata
AGAGAGAGAGAGAGAGAGAGAGATAGAAAGACGGAAAAGAGAAATAGTGACCGAAAGAAATTTCCCACAAGATATACTAAAAACCAAGAAATTACATTGAATGGGGAGATACGAGTTGTAATAGTGCTAGAGCTAACTACGAGTAATGAAATGCATCGTTCACGTTAATTTTCATCATCATGTTAGTCGTCATCAATACCATTTTCGACATTATTTATCATTACCATCTTCAATATTATTGCCATCATCATCTCATAATCGTAATAATCATAATCATCATCATCATCTAAATCAGTAAGACAAACCGCCTCCAGTACCTTGCAATAGTTTCTCATCACTGGAGTACTCTTCCTTGAACCCTTCCTTGTACTCCTCTTTGTACTCCTCCTTGTATCCCTCCTTGTATTCCTCCTTATAGTCCTCCTTACAGACAAAGCGACTGTCAGACAGCATGAAGAGCTGTTCGCCTGTCTTGAGCTGCTTGCGGCAGACGATGCAGAGAAAGCAACTTAGGTGGAAGACATTATCCTTGGCGCGCCGGACCAGGTCGTTCGGTGAGATTCCCTCTCCACATCCGCTGCACTTCCGACCGAAGCATCTAGAACAACAACACGGAACAACGTCTTCACAGCCAGCCACCAGCTTGGATAGATTTGTACATGGGGCTGAGAACTTGCACCACTGTGCTAGGCTGTAGTGTACACATGGAGAGACATTCCAGCAATGCACTTAATGTACAACATACAGGTTGAGATGCTTGATATTAGCGAAAAGAAATCAAGCAATAAAAGTACACGATCTTTTGGAATACAGCAGGGCCGTATTTATTGGGGCGGGAGGGGTGTGTGTGTGTTTTTCGGGTTAGGACCCAGCCCTCCTCCAAAAAAATGTTCTTCAAATTTATGATGGATTGGGAAGACATTTGAAAAAGGTCTGTAAAAATATTTGAATGTCAAAAAATTCCCCGAAATGAAAATTTTAAAAAGAAGGTAGTCAAAAATTTGAAATTCGAACTACACCACATAAAATCCTGGCTACGGCCCTGGAATACAGTATTATAATGATGTTAAAGCGATCATCAATTGCTGGCAGGAGATACGGTATAGGATTAATTCTAAACGATAGAAAGGACTCAACTTTTTAAACAAACTTTTAAACAACTACATGATTTTCATTTTTATATGATGAATTTAATTCGTCAAATATTTGGTAGCAAAGAATTATTACAAAACATAACTAAATTAAGCAATTAGTCAAATAAATTTGAAATTGAAGCTTACGAATAAAGTAATTTAGATACAGACATTGACACAATAATTGATGGAGTAATCTAACATTTAATTACAAATCAAAATTAAAACTACAAAATAAACTATAGATTAAGTTATGAACAGTTCGATCTTAGTGGAGTAATTGATAAATTTACTTTTGACAGTATTTACTGATTCAATCGAAGTAATGCTATATTTAATTCATATATTAAGCATATCGCTAAATTCGTGTTCAATGAAGCCTCAGATTTTTTCATACAAATTTCTTGGGGTGTCAACATCGAGGGCGTTCTGGGAGGTGGATGCGAAATTTGTTCCTGAAAGGGGGGGGAGGGATTGGCGACGAATTTTTTTCTGACGAGTGGGGGCGACAATTTTATTATTGACTTCATTTTTTTCTTGAAAGATCTTATCAACCCCCAGCGGGGGGAGTTAAAATTTGCGAAAATTTAGCTGGGGAGTATAGGCATTTATGCTATAGCCCACCTCTGGGGAGTTAGGAAAATCTCGGCTCAGTATTCATAAATCCAATTGAAATTTCATATTGTAGTCTATAAGCATCAAATCAAAGTAGTAACGGCTAGCAACATTCTGAAAGAGATGACAACACCTATGTACAGAGTGTTTCATGAACAAGCGTCGTGTGTGTTCCCCATGTACTCTAAGAGGATAACAAGAAATATACTAAATTCCAGTCATAGGCAGTAGTTAACTATTTAGTAGTTAACTATACTTAGTAGTTAAATACATAGTTTAACTACTCAAAGTAGTTAGAAAAGTAGTTAAAGTTTAACTACTCAAAAGTAGTTAGAAAAGTAGTTAAAGATTAACTACTCAACAGTAGTTAGAAAAGTAGTTAAAGTTTAACCACTCAAAAGTAGTTAAGTGCCCATCACTGCTAAAGTCTACATACGTCTCTATCTCAATCTATGTTCTCCTTTGCTGTAACAATTACTCACGGCACAATGATTGAGACGTGAAGTCTTCAGCAAAGAAGTCATGAAAAAGCTACTTCCAGAAATTTTTAACTGAATCATTTTCGCATCAAGCGGAACTGAAAACGCTGGCGCAAGGTGTCACCACACATCCATTTAACTCACAGCACTAACAATGACGCAGTCACAAAAAATGAGGAAGTTATTTGCAAAGTGAGATGGTTACACGCAAATTGAGGTGGTTAAACGTAGATCCACGATGGAAAATAATATTAGACTTGAGCAACGGGATCTAAATTGTTATTCATCTCCAACAGTTGCCCATACATCAAAGTGAAGTCTCCAGATCTGACGACATGGCGCACTGCGGCGACTCAAGTCCCTCACGATTATATGTCGAAGCCGCCCAGATGAAATATAGAGGATACAGAAAATACAAGTACAAGTGCAAGTTCCAACTGCATTCGCGCTGAAACCTATTTTGCCTTAAAATATCTAAGCAAGAAATCTTCCTTTGTGAAAGCTCATTTTACGAACCTTGCGGATAAGAAAAGTTGCAATAGTTTTATTGGACACCAAAACTCCAAGTAATCCCGATGATTAGAAAATGAATCACCAATATATTCGACATATAATTTTTCTTTGAATACATAAATTAGTCATGAATACATCAATTAGATAATCATGCAATAATAATTCGTTAAATAAATGACTTGCTTAGTTTTCAATCAATGTTATCGTTTTCAGACAAATGCGATTCAGTAAAATTACATGCCTTGTATAATACAGAGTTTTTCCGTTGTTTGGCCGGTTGTTTTACATTGTTCTTTGCTATAGTTTAATCGACATTTAATTAAAAAACACCGTATTTTACATCAGCCACAAAATATAAATTCTTCACGAACACTATCAGGCTGACTATAAATGAAGACCAATGATGATAAGACTTATGCCTCTAATATATTTGATACGGCAAAGACAATATTCATGCTACTAAGGTCAAACCTATTTACACATTTCTCTTTTTATTAATGTTGACAAAAGCACTTAAAATATATAAAAATATATAACTAAAATACAACAGCATTAATTAATGCTATTGTATTTTACTACTGATTCCGATTCCTGTACAGAAGTACCGATCCTACCTGAAGAAGTCATCCCTACAGTAGAGTTTTCCTTCTCGGAAGAAGCATTTGTTCGTGAGCTGTGTGAGACAGACGAAACACTTGACGCAGTCGGCATGCCACTGTCTCTCCACAACGTTCAGCAGAAATCGGTCCTGGATCGGGAGGTTACACCCGGCGCAGATCACCACCATTCTTACCAGGTCCTTTCCAGCTGCTTGCCAGGTCCCTACCAGCTGCTTTACCAGATTCTTACCAGATCCTTAACAGCTGTTTACCAGGTCCTTACCAAGTCCCTACCAGATCTTTATTAGGTTTCTAGAAGTCCTGTTCCAAGCCTTTACTTGGAACCAAACCCTTACTCTCCCTGCAGGCTAATCTATATCTCTCTCAGGTATCCGATATTGACAAGTCTTTGCAGTTCTTTTAGTCCGTAAATGATCCGTTTAGTTCTAAAATAAACCGAATAGCATATTATACAATATATTGATTTAGCATTTGATTTAGATATAATACAGTGGATTTACAGAGATAAGCTAAAGCTTAGAATTATAATTAAACATATTATACCAACAAATCTATTGCATAAATAGTATTGATACTATTCGTTGTCAATGTCGTATACTTTACCACCTTTGAGTTATTTCGTCAACGACGATAGTGTACGGTAGGTAGGACCTACATTGATTTGTTCACTCGCAGCAATATTATGTTGCCGATGTTTTAAACCAGTTAAGCATAATCAGTGATAGCATTCTACCTATTATTCGATGCAACAACTATCTACTTGTACAACTAAATAATCTCTCCAGAAATCTAGGTCTAAATTTAAAATCTAAACTACGACAGCAGGATCTAATGTATTGGATTACGAAAGTAACACAGATTCACCGATAGAATTAAGTGATTCGATATGATTAGCTCAGGGTAGTAACTACTAGGTACAATCTCGCAGTTAATACAATGTAACCCGGTTCATAAGATCCTTATATATATAGTCAGCAGAGCTGAGCTCTATCCGATTAAAGATTTCTGTCTGGTTTTTATTTACTTACAATAACCTGCATGTAACTCCTGGCGATTGTAACAGAATTTGTTTCAATTCACATATACAATAATACAAACATTACGTCTTCTGTTTCTAAGTGTAAACATGACTAGCACCTTGTCGCTAGTCCCATTAACTGACCATTGCTGGCTGGAGTACGGTCCACGGTGACAGTGGCGCCAATTGTATGCAGCGACCGAAGGAGGAACCACTAACGAAGATCTTCCCGTCTGTCACCACTAATCCGCTTTTGATCTCACAGTGTACCCTCCAGCAAGGGGATCTTGATCCCACAGTGTGCCACAGTGGAGCAACTACAAACTCCCAGCCCCTGACCTAAAAAACCAGGCCTGCGACACTGAATAAACCTACTGTGTGGATCTAAGTCAAACATCCAAGAAATCAGGGGGAGATCAGAATGTCTAGAGGTAATTACGCAATTGTCACTAATCCGGTAAGTTGCTCACGTGTGCAATGCAAGTTCTTTCAATATTCCAACGATCAAATCTGCACCTATCGTAACCTGTTTCCTCTACCTAATCCACTATGCCTGCCTTTCTGTCTGTCTGTATGTCTGTCTCTCACTCTCTCTCTCTCTCTGTCTCTCTCTCTCTCTCTCTGTCTGCCTCTCTGTCTATGTGCCTCTATGTTTGTCTGCCTTTCTATCGGTCTGCCTTCTCTGTCTGTTTACCTCTTTGTCTGTCTGCCTCTCTGTCTGGTTGTCTTTGTTTACTGCCTCTCTTTCTGCCTCTCTGTTTTTCTCCCTGTCTGAATTGTCTGTGGAGATGAATCCTTGTGCTACTACAGTGGGTCACAACGACGACAAACAATGCTGAAAAGTTAATCCGACAGACTTGTCTGGAACTCGCAAGACGGGAAAGCAAAGAAAACCTGCGCGTGTCGCCTTTGCGCTGTGCAGAGCAGCAACTGCTGGCAACTTGCAGCAGCTCAGCTCGCGACAAGCTGAAGATATCGGTGGGCTGGGGCGACGCTTCAGCGTAGCACGGGCTGGGGCGGAGCATAACGAGCGATTAATACAATTGGATGGTGGTGGGTTGTCAGTCAGAGGCACGAAGACGCGAAAGAACGACGCAAAGAAAAGCAATGCACGCAAAATTCAAAGCCAAATTTAATCGCGTTTCTTTATAATAATCGATGTTTGATTCATCGTAATCGTTGTTGTATAAATAAAAATATACAACTGATTGAGCACAGGTGTACGAATCTGAAATCCAAACATAATATTGGCGTCGATAAAGACTAAAAGATATAAATCTACCTTAATCATGTTTTATTGAAACACCTATGGGGGGGGGGCAATCGGGACAACTAAATTGTGACATATTTTGACTAATACTAAGACACGGCTGTGGGATGCTATAGTACAAGGGGTGTGCAATATGGAATTCTCGTCCTGAGCTTTCTTTAAAACTGAGCGAAATTTTTACCAGTTGAAGAAGTTCCAGCAAGTATAGCTTTAAGGCTGTACTTGTCACTCCGCTAGCTACACCAGACGATGCGGACGAGTGGTCCTGTGATGACCTCGCTGCACCGTCTCTTACTATTAACGTTTTGAATTTTGATTTTGACTTCTTGGATTAATGTTGATAACTTGATATGAGGCTTAGCGCATGGAGCATGAATTTATTTTTTCGATAAATTTCAAAAGGCTGAAGACAACTCACTGGTTGGTTAAAACATGCATCCGTTAAATACTAGTATTTTTCTTTCGGTGGGTACTTGGCATCCTAACTAAACCTCGGCATACAAAGCATCCCCAAATGTTCAGTTTTTTTATCATTTGTGCATATGACGCAGATTAAAATATCGTTTTTCTTCTTCTTCTTCTTCTTCATCTTCTTCTTCTTCTTCTTCTTCTTCTTCTTCTTCTTCTTATATTATCATGATTTGGTATTTTAAAATAAATCACGCCTTTACGTCATTCTGAATGTTGATATATGCATGCAGTTTTCGTTATTTTTGATTATGGTAGTCCTATATTCTTTAATCAAATTGTCAAACTGGTAGTACAAACCTCTAAAATAAATATTTAACAGAATATTAATTATCAGTCAGAATAAGTAAACTGTTTAAAGCGTAGAAGTTCTGAGTTTAAATGTTCTGTTTATGATTCTAAATTTAAACTTTATAACATTTATGATTCTGCCATTTACAGTCAGGCATGGTCAAATCTTCGGTATGGCTTTGTATGCCAGTGAAACTTGGACTCTAAAGAAAGTAGACAAAGACCGGATATTAGTCTTTGAGATGTACTGCTACAGGCGGATATTACGAGTTAGTTGGACACGCAAAGTAAAGAATGTTGAAACAAGAGAGAAGCTGAACATTAGAGAGGATCTACTGCAGGTTATAAATTCAACTTATAATAAGAAAGAAGCTGAAACTATTTGGACATGGACAACAGCAGGAAAAAAAATCAATGATGGGGTTAATGGAGGGAACAAATAAAGGAGGACGACCATATAGAGAGTTTCTCGACTACATAGTAGAGTGGTATCAGAAAGACATCTACCAATTGCACAGAAGTACAGGCAATGGCATAGAACAGATATACATGGAAAAGGATGGTTCAGCGTGCATTGGGCACCTACGGGCGCTCTGCCCAACAGTGCCCATGGATCTTGATGACGATGATGATGGTCAAATCACTAATAGTCATGATCATGTCACTGACATGCATGACTATGTCACTTCACATCGTGATTAGGTCACTTCCCGTCATGATCAGGTCTCTTTATGCCATGATCATGTCACTGACATGCATGACTATGTCACTTCACATCGTGATTGGGTCACTTCCCGTCATGATTAGGCCTCTTTATGTCATGATCATGTCACTTACAGCAACAATCTTATTACTAATTACTATGACTGCATCACTTTTACAATTGTGAGTACATATACCGTAAACGAAGAGTTTGGGATCTCGAAAGTTTAATTATTCTCTCGCCATGAATCCATGCTTGCACGCTTCTTCAAAGTGACATCGATACTAAACAGGCTGCGAAATTTACAACATGTTATCTGCACATGATTACAAACGAAACTAAATTTCAGTGCAAATTCGATTACGTCTTCGTAATTAGGTCAATGTTCTTACGTGTCTTAGCTTGTTCTGTTTATCGACGTCTAAACAAACAAATGTGCATTGATTGCCTATTGAATGAGAATCTAAAATTGTTAACATTAACAAAAAATGTCATTTGGTGTAGGCGATTACGTCTACGCGTATAAGCAGGCGGTACACATAGCAACAATTATTATTATTTATGTTAATCCGGTGCCTCCTTTTGTACGATCTACCTTTTGATAGGTATAAAGTCGCAAGTTGGCACCTACAAACCTCTGATCAACCTAGATGCCCTGCGAACTTTGCCATTAAGGCAAAACTCAATTGCTCAGAAGCTCTTGTGTGATTGTGTGACAAATGCAGCCTTACAGTCAGGAAGGCGAACCTCGTTCGGTATGAACTGCTATTGTTGTTAGCGCTGCGTCACTAACCGTTAGGCTACACAGCACGGCACAAGAACAATAACACCAAGCCTAAACTTCATAACCCAACAACTCTAATAATAAACAAAATTTGACAAAATTTGACTTTGATTAAGCATCAACTAATGGAAATTATAATCGCTGACGGTTTCTGAATTCGAGTTAGGGCGAGTCGTTAATCAAATTCTGACGAGCGGTGGAACGCTTGAAATTATCTGAAGAGCGGTTGGCGAGACACTCAAACACATGCCACCAGCGACCGAAGCAAGGGCCAAAATACATTACAATATTTCTCAATTTAATTTGCATATCTTCTGTTTCAAAATTTCATATCAAAGGGCATGATCATGGACTTTGGCCCTTCCCTCCCCCTGAATACTATGAAAACAACACTTAACATGACCTTTACTCCACAAGAATCACAATAACATAACATTCAGTCCAACTTTAACCAAACACTAATATCTAGCCTAGTCCTAACTAGCCATTGATGTGATCTTGGTAAAAAACGGTTAGATTTTTTATTTCTAAACTTTTTAATAACCCTCAGATAGTCCATACAACCCTCACTTCAGCATGCGTGTTTTACTTACATACAGTCGTCCGTCAGGACTCTGTAGGAGTTTTGCATTCAAGTGTCTTTTTTCCATCCAATGTCCTTTTGCATCTAATATTTTTTGTTGCATCCAGTATATTTTTTTTACATCAAATGTTATCGATCATAATGTAATATGAAGCTTACTTGTCGAAAATCGGAAATTTCATGTTTTCAATAATTAAAGTTTTAATATGAACCTTTCATTGAGTTCATTTCACAGAACGGTGGCCTATACCAAGACGAAGAGAAACAAAATAGCGCTCTAGACAGCGTCACCTTGCAGAATACACAATCACCTGTGGATTACTCCGTCTGTTTACCTTGCAGGTCTAATTGATCCGACTGATTGGTTTCCTCAGGTAAACGTTAGAATTGGCGGAAGATCGTGGACGTCAGGGCGATCAGGGGCGACAGACCCTTCACCCCTCAGCGATTAAAGTATTTACCACAACTGTAGCTTCTACTTGTCAGACGAGTTTCAACACATCGAACTTAATCTCCCTGGGAATTCAGAGAAAGGCTTTTAACAAGACAGCGCAGAGAATGAATATACGATAATTTCCATTGCTAAATGCTCTATAATATTACAAATTGAGGCATTGTTTAAGAAATCGAGCAGGGTAATATATTCATTGGAATTGTACCAGGAAAGACTGCGCCTTGCTTATTCTTTGCTGAAATATGATGTCAGCCGATAGTTGTCAGAATCTACGGAAGCGAAACGACCGGAAGTCAAAGTTATGCAATACATTTATTGCGTGAAAAATTGTGACTATTTACTGTTTGTATGAAGCAGAGTTATGTTATTCCATCACGCTAAGTAGATCTTTAGCATCTACCGTTTATAGTCTTTATTCGCTTTTTAAAATACTAATTTAAGGTCTATATAGACTATTTTTTAAAGATTGTGTCAACAAAAATGTATAGGCCTACAGATCTTAAAAATTTAATTTGAAAATTGCAAGGCATTAGGAAAATTGGTCAAGGCAAGGCAAGGCAGTAAAGTGCCGCTACCGCAAAGCAGCATCAAGGCAGGAATTATACAGTCAAGGCAATTTTTTGCACGGTCAAGTCATTTTTTCAAGGCATTTTTTCAAAGGCAAGGCAAGGCATTTGGAAAATTGACCATGACAAGGCAAGGCAAGGCAGTAAAGTGTCTCTGTGGCAGCCTTGAGGCAAGGCATCAAGGCCAAGGACTACATCACTGGAAAATTTAAGATATAATAGTTAAAATAAATGATGGTTAATAGTAGATGGATGATGATGATGATGGATTCATAAGCTGCTTTTAGAAGCATATTACATGTTCTAGAGATTCTATGGCTTGTCTTCAAGTCACGAAGCAGATCTAACTCCTGATCTGACGCCAGAGGATGACCCGTTCGAAATAATCTTTGATGAAAGAAATGCAGCATTGAATAAGTAAATAAGCAAAGTGCAATGATTTGCAATTACGGATTAATATAAGTTGAAAATGTTTCGATTTTTTTGGTTTCCAATACAATAAATGTGTACAGTATACGCATATACAAACATCACTAGCATAAAGTGTGACAGGCTTTTCATTCACCCTGCAGATCTACTTATTCTTCCATCAGTGGATGAAAGTCAGTAAAATTAACTTCATCCATCGTCGAACTACGACGAATTTCGAACAAATGAAATTTCTGCCACGTAGTTTTCCCCGATTCCCGCCGACCGGGGAGTCAGCGGGGAATACTACAGCGCTAATGACTCGCCGCTCTAGTTGCCCTCATGACCTCGACATCCTCGTAGCCGCTGCAACCGCCGAGGCTCCCGACGCGTCCGAGGCTCACGACGCGTCCGAGGACCCCGACGCGTCCGAGACTCCCGACGAGGCTCCGCGGCTGTAAAACTCCTACGCCGCCGCACTGACCGGCGCCATTTTATGAATTACCAGCGGCGGCCATTTTGAGTCGATTTTGGCGAAGGAATATGGCGTCAGAGGTCGAGATAAAGTCTCGTGCGGCGAGAGAAACGCATCGTCGTGCGGGGTCGAAGTTCAAAGTCGGCGCACATCTCATCGCAGCAGAGAGAGAAATCGTCTTT
>JAQFYQ010003575.1:0-10562 GCA_034694885.1 Buchholzia appendiculata
AGCTGCCCCCGTTGGCCCCCCCCCCCCCGTGGCGACGCCACTGCATTGCATGCGACCTACTGCCACTGTAGGTCGCACAAGAACAAAACATAGAAAAACGCATGAAGCCCTCGTGTACGTTCCCTGAAGAATTTTTTTTAAAAATTTGATTATCGTTTACAGGATTACATACAGAGTTATAACTCCAGGACATGCTCTTCAAAAAACATACTACCGATACCAGTTAAGACAACAGTGTGACAATAACGTCTCAATTGCAATAAACAACAATAAGACAGACTAATGGTGAAAGCGAGTGAAAGTGAAAAAATAAGATGAAAACAGACAAGAAGTCCACAATATACCTTAGAACCACATATACTTTTTTCATTTACGTGTCAGCTATGTTCATTAAACATAATAAAATATTATATAGAACTCGATTCAAAATACTAAAGCATGGTAAGCATACTAAAGGAGGTGATTTATGAACAGAAAACCGATGCACATCCAATAAACTTACGGCTGTTTCGCAGATGCCTTGAATGCTTGAACGTCGCCCTGTGCGGGAAGGAATGAAGCTAAAGCCTCGCGTATCTCTACTACTCCGTCTCCCACCGGATCCCTATAGATAGCATAAGTTACAATATATAGTAGATATGCTCCCAGTGTATTAGAATGTTGCAATGGACCGTGTTCCATGACAAGATATAAGCGAAGAGATTTTGGTGTCAGGAAGGGGACTTGACCGCAACATTTGGACTCGTTACGTAAAAATTAACAAAGCCTTGGCCCGTTGTACAGTGTAAACTTTCCTTTCCTCTTATTTGAACCGCATTTATGCACACTCAGATTGTCGTGAATCAACTGATTAATAATCTGCTACATGTCTGGCGCAGTTACAACAAAAATCGATGACATCGAAATGAATCTTGCCAGATCATGAAACATATCAAATATGCAAGGCTGCCTTGGAACGACTGTGACGATGACGGTATAAGATATTTACTTCTCTCAGTTTTAAAATATGAAGTACATGTAGTTTTTAATAGCTTCCGCTGTTGACTTCACCAATATCCGTTTCCATAGATACGTTGAGTTTCGTCAGCAAAAAATGAAGATCCACTAATTCTTCACTCTTGTTCAAATCCTTTACAATTTTCCAATGCTGGAGAACTAGGAACTCTAATGTTCTATACACTTATAATACATAAACATTGAAGTACAAAGAAAAACATCATGCAGCCTATCTCATATTGCATCTCAGGTATATCATACTGTATCCCAGATATTGGTCATGTCTCTTAATGGTAGACCGAAGGGATCATTGAGCTTGACATTTAATGTGCATATGAGAAACTGAACCTTAAGCATTTGTAACTCTAAAGTTCTAAACCAATGGGGGGGGGGAGATGAAGGAAATTCTTGATGAACCCTCCAATCCCGGATAACTCTGAACTGGTGGTGTTTACACTTATTGGTCAGTATATTCTACACTGACTGATTAAGGAATGGAGCCATATGCAGATACATGCCGAGCGACTTCTGAAAACAATGGTAAAAGGTAATGGAATATCAAGTATAGACAAAAAGATGAAAGGGAAACCGTGCCAATTTTGGCCTCCCCTGGATTCGTCAATGTGTGTAGATTGTATTATCACATTTACCGGAATTGGCCACATGCCAGCAGTGCTAGCTCGGCGTGACGTGCCGTAGAACATCTGATCCTCGTAGTCCGAGATGAGAATGTGTGGCGTGTTCGGATTGGGTGGAACTAGACTTGCCCGCCGCTCTCTGATTATCTTATCCAGCTCGGCTTGCTCTTGCTGCAATTGCAAGAAAACTGTCAATGTCATTACATTAGGTTTTTATCGTCCCAATAATAAAACTTATGATGATGATGATGATGATGACAATAAAGATTTATTTTCAATGTTAAAAACCTAACCATGAAAATCAATTAAAGTGCACCGAAAACTGATTCAGTTCGATAAATCGCCAATGGCTTAGATTGGCGCTGCCAATTGTACTATTGTGAACAGACGTTCATCGATATTTCCAACCTTTATTATCTTTATGTATAACACTGTGAAACTGCTCGATTTGGTATAACCTGAGCTTGTTTTACCATATTTATCAACATGAAATGCTCATGCTTAAATAACAATAATTTGTGAATAGTCTATCGTTTAATTTTAAGTACCGTTATCTCAGGTTCTAGAGTACATTGTATTCCAAACATAATATATTCAGCGGTGCATAAACAAGTATTTAAACTTTAAGTAAAATTGTTTCCAGTTATACCGATGACTATAATAGCTTGCTATAATTGATCTTGCTATAATTAGCCTATAGGCAATTGAGCATTGATGCTACAGGAGGATGTTGAAGATAAATTAGAAGGACATTGTTACCAATAACGAAGTTAGAGAGAGAGAAAGAATGAATACACATTTGAACTTCTTAATGGATATGAAAAAAAGAAAGTTGGAATTTGCTGGTCATGTACTCAGAGAATCCAGTGGCAGCACACATGTATTATTATTTGAAGGAAAATTGTGTTGCAAAAGAGTCAGAGGAAGACCAAGATTAACGTGGACAGATGATAGCATAGGTTTGGACTCGACTAGTGGTATATGAGATGGTAAAGAGGACAGCCGAAGATGGAAAACGATCGAAATCCATAGTAGTCAACCTTCTTCTAGAAGATGATGAGGTGATGATGAGGTTTTGGCCTACCGTTCCAATTCCTTGAAAGCTGGAATGTTTCTTGTAGGCATCAGGTCCTAACGATTCCTTCGATGCACCTTTTGTCAGCAGTTCAGGAATACTCGGAGCTAGAACAGACATGTCAGTGCTATTAGTAGGCACTCTGTCACATAAATTAAGTTAACGGGAATAGTTATCTTCGTTTTTCTCATTTGGAATTTTTTGTTATGGTTTGAAAAACCTTGATTTCTATAGCTGACACCGCTAATGTTAAAACGTTGTAGTTCTTCAAATATACATCTACACAGTTTTCCATTTGTGTTTGATATATTTTTACCTTATTTAATTTAATTTATGTGCTGCTTATTAAATGAAAAATATAAAGCCGCTCTGATATCAAAACGGCTTACTGTAGTTTATATGATGCAACTAACATTTTCTTAATTGTTACACAAATTTCGATTATTGATCTAGTATTACCGTGAATGAATAATAATCTGTTTATATTCAGTTGCTGAAGAATTTTGTTGGGAAATTGCTAACTTAAATTCTATTTCTTTTGAACAATAATAATATTTAACAACAATAATAATAATTTATCTAAGCGTTGTCAGTAGATAGCAGTATTTCCAATATTTCTGTTATTTAAATAATTTACAATTTTCAACGTATTTTTATGTTACCGAATTTGTGAGGAACGAATCATTGCACGATTGCGTAGAGCAAAACAAGAACTAGTGTTCTACTTACCGTGTCTGGAGCCGTATCTGTTGAACGATCCTGTAAACAAAATCCAACATCAGGACTAATCTCAGATTTACTTACTTAAAACTCCTTTCGGGACTATACCTGATTTTGCTTTTTAGTAACAAAGAGACAGCAAGGAATCGTTGAATATTTGATAATTTTTTCGACGAAGTGCTGTGCAGCACCAATAGACGGTATATAGTAAGTATTAAACAGTCAGACATACAAAAAACAAAAGCGCTCAATACCGCTCTAGGCCTACGTTACTACAGTCAATGTGTGCATTATACAGTCAATATATATATTTACGTTTAAAGTGTGCTGAAATAATGTGTGTTTAGTGACTGATAAAATTAATTAGTTTTGAATGAGTTTTATTTATTTATTTTAAATTTATCAAATCAATGAGTGGTGATGTGTGTTAAGATTACGTTCACTGTGTATATACATGTATAGTCAATAAGTAGTTCTTACGTTTGCAATATCTGCTGTAGTGCGCCTCGTCTACGGTGAGTAGGTATTTGTTACCGATCGCGCTGTCCAGTCTTGGCATGTCAAACATTGTAGGGTTATACCGAGCATCTATCGAGTTCCTACACATATGTATCAAACCAAACATCCATCTAGATCATAGATATCAAATATATAAGGATTATACCAAGCATCTATCTAGTTCCCATAGTCTACCGGTGTCGGGCGTCGATCGAGTTCGTAGTTCCTTCGTATCACACATAAATAAAAATAACTCAAATATCATAAATAAAAAGTAAATAAATTTTTCTATCATTTATCATTCTTTATCATTTTCAAATATTATCATTATATCAATATTATGACTAAATCAAACGTAGCTCGTGTGAGTTCTTTGTCATTTTTGTTGTTGACAGTCAGTAAAGTAGGCTACTACACTAAAAATTTCCACCTTAAATTATTTGTCATTATGTGCACTTGAGGACATGACAGTTTAATCCACGGCACATCACTAAAATGTTGGGGCTTACACGAGTTAATCACTAATTATACGACTGAAGCTTCTGACGATGAATTTTGGAGGATTTATGTGCAATCAGGGTGGGATTTGTCTGGTGGGGGTGGGGTTCGACACCCTGGCGGATGGATTAATGCCCCCACCTCGTTAAACAATGCCCAGGGTGGTCGGTTTACCTAATTTTGAATCGTCGCTACGCCCGACCCTCCGACACCCGGGTCCAACCCCGATCTATTTTGTACAAATCCCACACTGTGTACAATTATATCAATAACAAGATTAAGAGTAACATTATCACTAGCTGTATGAATATCTCTTTGTTCTGGAGTAAGGTCCTTACGCTCGAGGATCCTCGAGGGCCAGATTTGATGTTCTTGGCCATGGTCTCTAGCCCCAAGTTCTTGGCCATGGCCTTGGCCTTGGAAGTAAAATCCTTGGCCTTGACCTCGGATATCGTGTCATTGATGAGATCACTGAAGTAGGATCGTATCTTTAATTTTAATCACTTAGCTAGTCATCATTTTATATTTATTTATTCTTGCTCAACATTTACGTATTCATATTTTAAGCTAGCCTTCACTTCCTATTCCGATTGTATACTCTATATCTGTTATCCATGACTTGCCTGGGACTTGTCCTGCCCACTGAGGACCCGCTTCCAGTACTGGACAGTGATCCCTGGCTTGGTCGCTTGTTGGCGCTAGCTGCCTGAGCCATGGCTAGAAACTCTTCGGGTAGACGAATGGCGGCGCTGCTCGTCTGATCGCTCGTCAAATACTCATCGTACATCTGCTGCAGGCTCGACCTTTAACAAAAATGCTTTGCATAGAGTGAATATTCAAAATACAATATGTTTAGTTTGCTTGTTTTATATTATTTTATATTATGCTTTTTTGTATTTTAAAGTTTATTAATATTTTTAAATATTATTCGATGTCGTTAAATTCAGCTGGCTACTAGAATTAATAAATATATTCCCAAATTAAATAATTACATTTTTCGGATGTCTTCAATTGGGCATTAGTCTACTGAATAAGCACACTGACCCTCGGCTGGATGATATTTTACACGAAGTCAGAATAAGTGGATGTAAGTGGAGATCAGTGTCTGCTTACTTTCTATTTGCAACATTATAACTTCTGATTTATACTGAACCAGATTAATCAATTAACGATCGTCAATCAATTAAAGATAACCACAATAATAGCGATGATGAAGATAATGATAATGATAATGTTGATATAACGATGACAATATAAAGGATAGGAACATCTATCACATCAATGATCAACGTAAATATATAGCCAGAGAGTTGAAAGGTCACTGTACTAGTGGCATCGCGCTTTACATTATGTGCCCCTCCACGTGCTCGACAAGGCGAGTGTTGGCGTCAAGATGGGCATCCGGTGTCAACAATTTATTTTTAATGATGGAGACATTTGGCATTTTGGTAACGTCAACATAGGCGGCGTCAGACATTTTCATTTGGGGGTTGAAATTTTTGACGAGCGGGTGGGGGCCGGGGGTATGGGCGCGCCAAAAACATTTTGACGAGC
Organism: Buchholzia appendiculata; assembly: GCA_034694885.1. NCBI lineage: Eukaryota > Metazoa > Annelida > Clitellata > Enchytraeida > Enchytraeidae > Buchholzia > Buchholzia appendiculata. Next base: position 5,980 of record JAQFYQ010003575.1, read on the forward strand.
GGGGGGGGGTAGCGTCGCACCAAAACATAATTACGCTTTTGGGGCAAGATCCAGTAAAAAATAGCTTTCACACAAATTTGGGGGCCTAGCCGGGTAAGTTAGCCTCCCATAAGCCCCTTATACGCGCCGCCTATGAACGTCTAGCCCTATTTAATCAACCCTAGTGTTGTGTTAATTACGGACAATCCCAGCCTTCCCAGGGTGGATCACTACGCCGCCGCCGCCGCCGCCGCCGACGACGACGACGACGATGATGATGCGATGATGATGTGATAATGATGTGATGATGATGTGATGATGATGTGATGATGATGATTATAACGCCGACGACGACTATGATGTTGACTATGATGAAACTACAAGTTGATGTTTACTCAAGTTCTTTTTAACAAAGCGTGGCTCGACCTATTTGTTCTGTCTAGATTAGCTTCGTACCTCTGTTCAAGCGCTATGTGATCAGGCAACTCTTTGATCATCTTGGCGCGATGTTGCATGTCGATCTGTCTCAGCATGGCCTGTAGGACGTCCATCAACGAGTTGAACTACACACACACAAACACGTCCTAGTAAAGACGTGTAACATAAAGTCTTTGAGTAGAAAAAAATTCGTGCAAAATTTCGTTTAATTTTATTGCATCGATATTATTTCAGACCAGATGATGTGGTTATTCTACTAAAATTTAACTTCAGATAATTCAATGCGATGAGAGTAAAACTGTAAAAAATTATCTTAATTATTTATTTAAATATTATTAAAAAATGTTAGCAACGGTAACAAAACCTGTTGATATTACCCAAAAATACAAAATTTATGAAATTCCATAACCTGGTCAATGTTGAGTCCCGGGCTAACTGAGTGCGGAATGAGTGTAGGTAAGACTTTGGTGGCGAGAAGGTTACAAGTCAAGCCGTACTTCTTATCACTAAGCATGTGCCTGTAGATACCTACCAAACAACCAGCAACGTTATTTTATCACTATGTTTCATCATGCAATCCTGTCTTCATTGAACCAAAGTCATTCAACATATCAGTAAAAGATATCTTCAGTATTTCTAATGATATTAACTCAGAGCCCTTATGCCTTTATATTTTATGTTACTTCCAAGTATTGCACAGTTTTACAAGAGTAAATTAAATGATATTTCAATACAACTGTGAATTTTCGGTGCAATAATTTATTAAAATATTCTTTAAACGTGTTCTCTAACCAATTCTATTAAACTTAGCACAATTCAAAACCTTACATGAACATTAAGCCTTTGAGTGAGAACACACGTAATACTTTGATATCTACATTGGCGCCTACAATGCAAACTAAAATGTACACTGTAATATTAAATTGTTATTAAATTTCAGATTCTTTACTGCATAAACAATAGCAGTGCGTTACCGATGACAGCCATTGTAATGTCGACATCTGAACACTGAATCTCGGATAGGAAGGGAATCAGTTCATCAATGATCATCATCTTATCGAGACAGTCGAGTAGCAGGTCTATGCAGGCAAGAGCATTGATTCGAGCCTAACAAATGTATACATCAGTATATCTATACCACATGTGTACACAATCCACATGAAAAAGATTGGCACAAGCACATATCTACACCGTAGTTTAAAACATGCATACAACATTATGTTAAAAAACCTTGTACGCAATAGACACATACGATAAGATCTACAATCACGAGTAAAACTTTAAGCCTTAATCGGGACTCGAAACCGGGTCTTCTGCTTACGCGGCAGCAGTTCTACCACTGGACTACTATAAAACTTCTCCGTTTTATCCTTGCTTGAAAGTAATACTTATTGTAAACGTCAACAACACAACAACAATAATATATCTGCCCTGCGAGCGCTGCGCTCATAGGGCAGAAAAGTACTCCTATTTTGAACTTCTTGGATCAATTGTGGTAACTCGCTATATTCAACCACCACATAAGTAAGATATTTAATCAATGAGTCCATCACAGTCAGCATGCCATTGGACAATATCCTTCCTGTTGCGAAGGAGACCATTGGAATAACATCCAATACAGTGTTACACGCTTATTATGGACAACGCCAGGCTGGACAATAAATGATAATGTTGATTAATGAATATCTTGCATTACCAGTTTCGGTATATTTTGCATCATGTAACTTGATTGATGCTTGGACATGACTTGCAACTTCACTTTTCTATGCAGAAAGTATATAAGTGTTCAGTATTGAATATAATATAAGCATTTATTATTGAATAAGAAATATTAAGCAATATTATCATCATTGTCATCAAAATCATCACCATCAAAACCGTTATCACCATCACTTTCATGATTATTTAACACTTATAACACCTGAAACCTTGGAGAATCTAAAGCCTGACAGGGCTACCAACTAGCTAAGCGTCATTCATGCATTGTACGCCTACGGTATGTATACAATAATTGTACACATAATGTGCAGTCAATAATTCCAACATATATTGCAAATACATCAACAATAAACAAGAACTATACAATTCTCTGCTGTCAAGTTTATGAAAGTGAGTCTCACGTGAACGCTGGTGGATTTGGTGAAAAGCGTCTTGGCTTTGGGAAGAACGATCTTCTTGATCGTCTGCTCATCTATGTACTTCTGAATGATGCTGAAGGACCTGATGGCTGCCTCCTGGCCCTGGATCGAGTTCGACTCAAGAGTGCTGAAGATCATCGGCACGACGTCAGATTTGATGTCGTCCTCAGATGCCTTGGCTAAGATGATCTCCAGTTTGTCGAGTAAGAATACCGTTGCCTAGCACAAGAACAACACGGTTGAATGAGTTTCAGAGAATTATTATTAGACTCATTGATCTTTCATGTTTTGTTGACCTGTTTTAGGATACTAGTCACATTCGCAAGATGTCAGTGCCGAACACACGTATAGATGTTAACCAAGGATTCTGCGGGCTCATTACGGCTGGATTTTTCTGACCGCCTGCTCTTGCCTTTTATCAATGATAACTTGGTTACTCACCGGGACCCAGTTTCATAAATGTGTGTTGAATCGTTAAAAGAAATTGAGGCGCACATGCTGTACGTGAAAAATACTCAGCATCGAAAATACCACAGCATGCGATAAAATATAAAATTGGTTACAGTTATCGTAATTGAAAGTCGTAGAATTATCTTTGCATTAAGAATTCTATAAATTGGCAGGGATTCAGCAAACACAAAACAGCGATTGAAGCCATTTGCGAAACGTACTCGCAAAGTCTACACTTACAAAATTTCCACACAACCACAGACATTAATTATTTCTTTCTTCTTTCGAGTCATTACATTTATATAGCTTCAGTCAAGACGTCACCATTCAGGCGCTAGGTAGGTGTCAACGACGTTGTGAAACTAATCCTAGGCATATTTCTCAGACTGAATCTGCATGCAGGCTGCACACACAGGATGACTAGGTCAGACAATGACACTATGCGGAAACAGAAGAAATGTTTAACAGACAGGAGAAATTCTTGCCTTTCGTGGAATTTGTGACGCGCCGTGAAATTGATTAGTTTCTAGGAAACACCTGTGGAAGTCATTAGCTTAAAATTTAATTGCATGTCTTGTCAGCATAGTAATGCGCTCGACAGAGGCTTCGAAAAACCTTTTATAGTTCACTGAACACAGTTGAGTGAATACTTTCACTGTACAGTATATTGTACAGTATACCGTACCATGTAGACTGTTTTTACAGTGAACTCTAAGCCGTTGTGTTGTCTTCCTTTATGTGTACGCTGTGACATTGACAACTTACTATGAAGCAAAGAGAAATAAGTGGCGCTGCTGGTACTCTGGTTAACTGATGTTATGCACATTAGAGAAATGATTAAAACAAGTTTTATATGTACTCCATCTCCAATTTCTTGCTAGATGTGTGGAAATAAAATCATAACGGAAGTCTAATTAAATGTTCTCGATATTCAACATTTAAACTGGTGTCCATTAACACAAAAAACAGGAAAATTTCAATCTAGCATAAAAGCTGAAGCTTCATTGTAACCATCAGCTGATATTGTTGAGCAAGAATTTGTGACAAAAGAATGGCTAGAAGTGTAAAACGTGACATAAGAAGGTAATAAGTGACATAAGAAGGTAATAAATGGCATAAGAAGGTATAGAAGGTAAGACGTGTTTACTTGTAGAGGTCGTGTCATGGCAAAGACCTGCCGAAACTCTGACTGGATATTAGACCGGTAGTCATCAATGGAGGCGTGGCTAATGAGAGCAACCAATGAGGGTAGAACGAGCATCAGCATGTCCGGCTGCTCCAGTTGCTCCACCAGAGCAGGGAACACTGAGTTGTACATGAGTCGCTGAAACAACACATCATAACCATACAACCATCATCCTAGGACATGTTAACTGGGTAATAACATGTAACTAGTAGAAGACATGCAACTCGTCTGAAACGCACAATCAACATGCAATATGCAAGCAATATAAGACTTTCAATAATGCATTAGCATTCAATATTGCTAGCGAATTGATTCTAACTAATCTTACTTGACCCATCTGTGTCGTTCTACATATATTGTGTAAATTGATTGAATAACTTGGATAGTTTATA
>JAQFYQ010003576.1:0-10561 GCA_034694885.1 Buchholzia appendiculata
TCTCTATTTTCTCTGTTGCTGCCTATTAATAGTGTCTATTGTGAGAAGGCTGATGGATGAGGCATTACACTACGGTAGGACGAGACAAACAGACTAGACGATCTCGGCAAGGCTGTAGATTAAGGACCGAGTCTGCTGTCCTATTCACTATTCAATTTGTATAGGTGTTACTCTGCATCACTTTGAATAACATGGCCTCACAAACGGTAACAAATTGCTCAGTACACTGTATACACACATATATGGCACATATATGGTACATACAGTAGGCCTATATATGGCACGTACAGGTCTTATGTATACAATTTATGCTCGATTTAGTACATTATATATTATTTTGGTAATTATTTGTATGTCTTGTACTGTAGTTTGTAGAAAATTTAAATTTAAAATTCAAGGAGGTTATGATGATATGTTTAAACCAATGCTTCAGCTGATGATTAGCCAATTAACGTTGCAATTTCCGATCTGTAGCGTTGAATATGTTATTTAGTGTGGCTAAAGTTATTAATGTTGTTGAGATACATTCTGTTGGTCCCACTTATCGATGATTAAAACGACGTAATAATTTCGTCTCGATGGTTATTGTTTACGTCGCTTATTATTATTATCTAAAAATGATGCGCTAATATGAGCGCACAAAGTCTGTGCGTGGTGCATTCGGTGCAGGGCTGTGCATGCGGACAGCTGGCGAAGAAAAATTATTGGATTATGTTTATACTGAAACAGTAACTGAAATTTATAGATAGTAATTGTATCAGGCTGACTGTAAAAATTAGTCTGGAGGCTGAATAGCTTCACAGGATTGTTGACTGCTGCTTCACTTACCTTTGAATGGGCTTAGCTTTTATGCAACGTGTTGACTGTCAAGTCTGTTGAAAGAAATTACCCGAGGAGGAATTGAAGAAGTAAATGTAAATAATAAGACAGTAAATGTTCATTGTGGTGATGGGAGGGGAAGGAAGCGGACGGTGAGTTGCAGTGGAGATTCGAGAACCTGTTAAAGTGCTCATATTTCTGAAGCAGATTGTCGAATGAATGATAACGATATTGATGATCGTTCTTAACTATTTTTTATTTACAGTGAAATAGCTGTGACGTCTTCGATTTTTGTAATTAATAATAAATATTAAACATTTGAAAGAATAAATTGCCAATTTTAACCAACAAAATTTTCTCGCTTTTTAAACACCTGCGTGTTGAGTAATTTGCATAAATTTCGTTGCTAGTTCATTTGCTAGTTATTGGACTGCCCAGTTTGTACAGTAACTTTAGCGAGGTGTTGATTACAATTGCTGCTGTTGTAACCAAGTTAGACTTGTGTATGAAATGCGATTCGGTCTTCACAACGGATATAGTTTACATAGTAACAGAAACAGGGTGGTCGACTTACTGTGAACGAACTTCTTCTTCTTGTACATCATGATACTGGCATCTCGAGAGAGAGAAAGCCTCATCGCCCTTTCCGTAATTGCCGTTTTTCTATCCTCCCTCCCCTCTCTTTTTTAGAGAGATGGAGTGAACTGTTTGCTACAAATTTGAGGTAATAAAAATATGCTGCTATTCGAAGAATCGATGCGAAGGTGAGATCGGTTTGTAAGCAGGGCTAACTTTTCTTGCTGGGGGAATTCCGCGCCACCTTCATCTTGGGCTTCATTTTCATCTTCATCTTCATCATGGGCATCTTCAGGAGATGTCCATGAGCTCGCTTCGTGTTGCTTGGAACCGTCACTATATGTTTTTTCGTTTGTTCAGCCGTTCATTTCAACTCTCTTCGTTCTCAATATTTCTCGTTCCATTAGTTCTTGGGCTGATACTCTATAGAGTGTGTGTTTTGTTTCCAGGTTGTTTCTGTAACATTAGGTGTATAGTGATATGCCATTGTCAGGAGTTGAAGTCTTCTTAGCCTACTGACAATTGTACATGTAGAGTTTTGCATTCGCTGCAGGGTCTTGTTCTGTGCAAGGGCTGACGAGGGTTGCTATGTACTTATTTGACATTGCGCATCATTGCACGGTATTATTAATATTCCTTCAAGTTATTGAACGATGATTTAATAGTTCAAACAGACTTATGTTGTATATTGCATGCTGTAAATTATAAATAGTCAAATTGGAGTTCTATACACTTCAGTTTCAAGGTAATTGATTGAGAAGCGAGCCAGGTCGATTGGCGTAGACTACTACAGGTATGGCATGCAAAGTTATGACGTTCCAGATAAGATAATGCTAAGATAATTGCGAGTGTCGCGTGCGTGAGTTTCAAGTATGATAACTCGATCTCTCTCTCATTTTGTCTGAGATCAAGGTGGCATTCTAAAGAAAACCATAGGCAGAGTTGGGTTTCGAAGTTTGGGGGGGGCGGTAAATTCCCAGAAAATTTGTTTCAGTGCTTGGAGATAATTTTAGAAAAATGCTAGAATGATTCAATCATGATCGAAGAGAATTGGGGGAGGCGCCAGTAAAAAATTAACATGTAGGCCTAAATGGCTTGAGGGGGACGATTAGTCACCCCCATGCCCTTGATAATCTCTCCTTTTGCCGACAACAATCACCGTTGTTTGCTGCCTACAAAAGTTTAAGAATGGCTACCTGTATTATTTGAAACCTAGACCTATGTGATGTATAATGATGATAACACAAGTCTTTATATGTATAACAATGTCTTTCATTAGTTATTGTCTAGTTAAGAGTGCCTAGTTAGGAGTGCCGGTGGGCATTGCCACTTGCCATTCATTTGATCCTCGACTGTTCGAACAGTTTTTAAGAAAAAAAGATACCAAATGCAAAAGAAGTTTGAACAAATGTCATCGGTAGGAAGAAAACTGATGTATTGAAATTATTCAACAGACTTTCTCTACTTGTTCTTTAGTACGCTTCGGTTCTCAATTGTTCCACTGGATCTAAAGTAAATGCCATTGATTACTATGGCTGTGAGGACAATAAATTAGCGATCTCCCTCAAATCAATCATACAGCACTTTGTTTAAACTCGCACGAGTTCCTTGGCGTGTTCAACAGTCGAGTTATTGTGTGGGTAAACCATCCGGCTGTAAACTTGAATTGAAATGCTTGCTGCTGAGTCGACAATGTTGGTTGGCATGTTTTTTTTGTTAATTTCCATGCCGAGCTTTTTACATTTACACGTTGAATTTATTTGTTTACAAGTAAACTTGCATGCCTCTTCATCTGCATTATATTGTATTGCAACACCTCTTTTGATTCACTGTTGACCCTCTAATTGATATTTACAAAGCCACTTTAATTGGCTACTGGGTATGATGAATGACGTCTGATAACGTTGATAATACAAAGAATGATCAAGTAGTTGTTTATACGCGCTGTGTGATGACAGGTCTGACTAATGCTCACAGCTCTTGTGATTCAACTTACCTGTGACCTAGAGATACACAAGTAGCATAGGGCCGAGGACCTTCTGTCTAATAGGCCTTGCTATCAAACAGGTAGAGCAGCCCACGAGCCTGGTCACTATTGCACTGTTACAAGCATACTTGCTGGATATGTGCAATACTAACTTACTTGCAGTGATTTAGTCAAGGCATTTTTCTCAAGGCAATTCATTTTCAAGGCCAATGCAAGGCAAGGCATTTGGAAAATTGGTCAAGGCAAGGCAGTAAAGTGCTCAAGGCAGCATTCAAAGCAGGAAATTATACACAGTCAAGGCAGTATTTTGCACGGTCAAGGCATTTTTTTCAAGGCATTTTTTTCTATGGCAAGGCATTTGAGAAAATGGGCCAAGGCAATGCAAGGCAAGGCAGTAAAGTGCCTCAAGGCAGCCTTGAGGCAAGGCATCAAGGCCAAGGACTACATCACTGCTCACTTGTAGGCTATCCTTCGCTGTGGGTAAGAAAAAGTGATTATATAAACTAAGATCTTGCGTTAGAATCGAAGCTTATTCCGTAAGCTTAGGCAAACCTAGCCATATCTCTCTTTTTCCATAACTGTATTTTCTACAGAGCTGTGTTTTCAGAGCTGTATTTTCCTGTTTGAGTTATATTGAGAATTAAGACTTAGTGTCGACTCTTACGTTGTAGGGTTGTGGTTTGTTAACTGAGGCATTGGAGTAAAATAACTTGGTATAACTTTATTTCCCTATGCAGTTATCGGGAAAAAGTCAAGGCGGCACCTGTAATTAAAAGCAAAGTATTTGGCGTCTTCCAGATGGAACACTGCAGAGTGCTGATCTCCCACCACCACCTTCAGGTTGACGTAGTACAAGGTTCACATTCACGGGGCCAGTGTGTTCGATAAACATGTCAGTTTACTGCCTAGTCTTTACATTTTATCACCAACTTATATTTCTTGATAAACAGTAAACTTGGAAACACGTGTAACTAAAAGCGTTAATAAATGGACATAGTTACTTACTCTGCGCCTGAGCCTAACATTGAATTAAATTCTTCGTGTCACGGTCTGCCTCAAACAACCTGTTGACTGTAACTGGTGTTTATTCCCAGCCCTTTGTCGCATACTGTGTCATACACTTGCTACGCACTGAGTACTATACTGTTTGATTCAGTAAACAGAATGTCAGCGATGTTGTTATGACGCTGTGATATTGTCACTGTGTTTGTTGCATCTACTCGTGCGCGCTGCTGTACATTATTATGATACACTGCGTTTGCTGTATCGTCTACTCTGCGGTACATTATTGCTTCTCCAGTTGATCGTAGGCCAGGCATGAAAAACGACACCCGCCGTGTTTAATAATTGACAATCAATTTTATCTGCTTAGCTTCTGTGTGGTGTAAAAAACACAGTATCGTGAGGCTTGTGTCTGTGGCGCTTGTTGGTGCCGCTCGCTGGAACGATATACAATATCAGAGGCGGTGCCAGAATTTTCTTGGGGGGGGGGCTGGACGAACGGGCGGGCGAATTGTCCCCACAGTATTGCTCCGAATAACGGGGGTGAGAGGAGAGATTTTGTGGTCAATTTCTTTTCTGTCACATATATTTGATGGGGCTTAGCCCCCCACTCTACCGAAGCTCCTAATACGCGTCGCTTATATAACAATGTATAGTACGTCCCGTTTAATCAGGATTTATTTTCTGTAATAATCCAAGGCTGAACACATTTTATCTTCTATGGAGTCTACACGGTGGTTATTAGTATGTGTGTGGCAAGGCTGGCCCAAGTCAGACAAGGAAGCTCATGTCTGAGCCCATACCGAGTTAGTAGTGTTGCAAGCTTTTGGTAAAAATAGAACGTTTCGTGCGCAAGGAATTATTGATAGCTTAAAATTAAAAGTGAACCGTATTAGAATCATAGACTGGAATTTATTTCTCTTGCGTGAACTGTGTTTAATAATGTAAGCTTGTAGCATGGTGCGTTGCAGAAGGACTTCCGAGGTGGAATGTGTGGGCATTGAGTGGACAGTTCTGGTAACAGATGACTATTTTGTGTGTGCTAATATTGTTGAATAGCTGGTTGAACTCTGTTTATGAAATCGGCCCATTACAAATAATTATAGGATTAAATGTCTATGCTGTTTTGGTATGCGGATGTTGCTAGACATCTTGATTTCATAATTGCTGTGATTTCGGCTGTCGAGGATGTTAGTTTTGTATTTTTTATACTACTCTGTGCAGTCTCTCTTTTATATTTTATTATTTAAAAGAGTGCTTTGACGAAGAGAATTTAAATATACTTATTTCTGAAGTCTGCAATCCAGTATGTGTATAAACTTGTTTGCATTTTTAAAATGTGATGAAAAACTTAATCAATCATTATCGACCTGAACTATGATGGGAGAAATCATAATTAGCATTAACTCAGTGATGCGTAGCGGCGACGATACATCTGGAGGCAATGTTGTGTGTTTGAAGCTTTATGTTGTTTGTCAATGTTTGAGCGTATATTAATAGCTGCAATGCATTATTTGTAGACATCCAATGGCACGTGAACAAAGTCTAATCTTGCCAGTTCACTGGAGCGTGAATAGTTGACGTCACACAGTACAACAGTGTTAGGCAAAGTCAATCAACCATGTCGTCAGCAGCAGCAGAGTGCTCGTGTTGCTATGACACTACGACAATCATCAACGGTACCGAAGTGTGGATTGACCCTGACCCTTGCTCGTCCAAGGGTCTCATACTTCCAATATTCATCGAGACCGGATGGCCGCTGCCCCTAAGGGCCGCCCTCTATCTGATCGGTCTGCTCTGGTGCTTTCTTGGAGTCGCCATCATCGCTGACATCTTCATGTGTGCCATAGAGAAGATCACGAGTACGACGAGGATCATCAAGATGGCCTCAGAAGTGGCTTCGTCCGGTATTGAGGAGGTCGAAGTCAAGGTCAACTTGCTTTCAATAAATACTTACTGTATTTTTAGTTTAGAATTGTTTGTTGTGTATTTGTTTTTAATGTTATTTTGTAGCCATATATCTATTTAGATATGTCTTTTTGTCAATATGCATGTCTGTATGTATGTATGTATCTATGCGTGTGTGTCTGTAACCAAATAAATGGATTGAAGGCCAGATTGACGCACAGAAATATATGCTGATAAATGTTTGCCTATTACTTTAAAATGTACAAGTCTCGTTTTATTACACTGTACGTACATGCAGAAACAACTGCGAATGAGCAGAATAAAAACTCTGTACTGATTGTGATATTGACCACGGTAATTATGCTTGTGGCGATTACATATACCGATGATTGGAGAGGGTTCTAACCAGAAGGCTTCGGGCTCTGACCTAACAGATTTATTGGATTTTGAATTGAAAGTGATTGACATGGATTTTGTCTTGCGTGTGGGGAACTTCCATTCATCTAACTATTATGTACATGTACAAGCGACGTAAACATTGCAAGCATGTTTTGTACAAGGTTATTTGTTCTTTGTCCAAGTTCTTCATCTCTCTGTTGTAGGTTTGGAATGGTACTGTTGCAAATCTAACCCTGATGGCTCTCGGCTCGAGTGCCCCTGAGATCTTGCTGTCCTGTATCGAGATCATCGGAAAGGGTTTCGAGTCCGGTGACCTTGGGCCCGGAACGATCGTCGGTTCGGCTGCGTTCAATCTCTTTTGCATTACAGCAGTGTGCATACTGGCCGTGCCAGGAACGGACACAAGAAGAGTTCACAAGTTCAAGGTTAGTTACAAGGTCTCACGTTCAAGTTTAGTTGGAAGCTCACAAGTTCAAGGTTATTTGCAGGTTCAATATAAGTTGCTATTTAAGGCTAGTTTCAAGTTCTCATGTTCAATAATATATACTTTCCATAGTGTTGTTCACATTTAATTGTAGACAGGCATGAGGTTAGCATGGTGATCTGTTGAACTAGAAATAAATCGACTATTAAGGCTTAGTATGGTTAATTTCCTGTTTGGAATCTGCTGCAGTCAATTCAGATTAAGCTAATTTAGCCCTGTAATGGTAGTTTCAGATGATAATTAATCAAGTTTTCTTAATTACAGCTAACTTTGATAGTTCTACATGATTGCTGAACATCAACTAAATCCAACTGAAACCTTGTCACCTAAATGCAGTTATAGCGATGAACTCCAACCTTACCATCTTGCAGCTGTACAGAAATTGTCAGTTCGTGAAGGCCGTTGCATCGGCCATAAACATGCTATTTCTACCTCTGTTTTGTCATAATTCTGAACTGGAAAATCCTTCAGTTGTAACAGACTATTGATTTATTGTAAGCAAATTCAAAATACTAAATTACAAAGTACAAAGATAGAACTTCTATTCAGTGACATAATGTTTTCGCCAGTTTTTTACTTTCTGACTTTTATGTGAAACTCCAGTCATCTTGTAATCTTAATTCCCAGTAATGTAAACACTAAATAACAACTGCCAACAAATTATTGCTCAAGCTTTAATTCAAAGAATGTGCCTTCTTTTGCCAACCTTCAAGGCACAACCTTCAAAGCAACCGGCGGCGTGATTTTACACATGTCAAATAAGCATTGATGTTCATGTGTTTTGCCCCATTTGCTTTGGAAATGTCTCAATAGTTTCATATTTGTTTGCATGTGATGTATAATTCATGCATATTTTCTGGATAAGGGCGGATTTGAAACGTTCATAACGCGATTTGAAGTGCATTCTATTTATACCTGACGTTCGGCCGTATGCCGTCCACCATAAAAATACTACATGATTCAACTCGCATAATTTGTAACATAATGCAAAATTGCAAATTGTTGTAAATCTCTTGATCCTTGGACGTAGAATCGTTAAATTTCATTGAAGTTTTTCATTGAAGTTTCTTTGAAAAAGTAATAGAGGTAGTTATGTCCAGAAGTAATATAATAAAAATAGTTAAGCAGAATTTCTTAACAGCTTAACAGATTTTACTTGTTTATACAATAATACTTCTATTACTCTTTTTAATTATTAAAAAAATTACTTCTAATATTCTTTTTATACCTTTTTAAATTATTCTTTATAATAATAGAACTTTGTGTTGTGGTTGATCGTGAAGGTATTTCTCTTGACGTCACTGATCAGCATATTTGCCTACATCTGGTTGGTCGTCATCCTCGTTCACGTGACCCCTGACGTCATGGATCTCTGGGAGGCGCTACTCACTTTCATCTTCTTTCCAATTCTTGTCATATTAGCCTACGTCGCCGACCGGAACTGCTTCTGTAAGAAGATGGACCGGGGGCAGCAAGAGCTGGGAGAAGAAGGAGATATGGAAGAAAGTTTGTGGCTTGTATCTAGAAAGAATTTAGAGTTTATTTCAGCTGTGAAGCTGTTGAAATGTGATAAGATGGAATTCACTTTGTTGTATTGTTAAGGTCAAATTAAATGTTAAATGCTAAGCGTACTGTAATGCAAGCTTTTTAAAAATTTTATTACAACGTAAAAGCAACACAAATTACGTAAATGGGCTAAGTTAAATGCACATTAAAATTGAGTAAAGACTAATCGTGTAATGCTTACTAACTATTTTCTTATTTTTTATGAATTCATCATTTAAATTAGCCTTATTAATAAAAAAGCCTTATTAATATAAATTCTTTCATTTATACAGTTCAGTGATTTATTTAGGATGTTTCTATGAGCTTTGCTAGTACTAATAACTAACAACTAGTTTTATTGGCTGTCGTTAATGTGTTGGGACGATGACTCGTTGAGTCGATGATTCTCGTCCTAAATCAGAAAATTGCAAATTGGTTAGTTTCAAATTTATGTACAATATTAGCAAGGGATTAAATAATCGACCCTATTTGCACTATGTAACAATATATATATTTTTGTTTAGCCAACAAACTGTCGAACTTCCTACCTTGGAATCGCAAGAAGCGCAAGAAGAAGGATCAGCAGTTCCAGAGAGGTATTATATTATTTGCTATGTATGTATTGAGATTTTTCAACAGATGAATATTTGATTTGAAATTTGATACAATTCAAATTCATGTAGCCTGTAACCTGTAGAATATTTTTAATACTATTTCTATGAGTAACAAGATTTGTTGGATTCTTTTCACTGATTGGCATCATAAGTATTTGTTTTCAAATGCATTTGTAGCATTGACCACCAGCCAGGTTTAAGCGCAGATGTTATCTAATTGAATGACTGATATTGAATATGATGATGATGATGATAGTTCTCTGTCCGAAGACTGGTCCTGGCGATGATGATTTTGTCTTACGTATTACTACGCATGACTTAACCTCCGACCGACTAGGCCTGATGAGCACGGGTGGATATTGAATGATAGGATACATTGTCTGGAATCTGGATTGCGTTATGCTTTTCAGTTGCAATTAAAAAGTTATTATAAACTGTTAAGTTAATACTTTTGGTCACTGAAGATTTGTATTTGTTTATTGCGAGATGAGTGCTACTTCTAAGTTTTTTATAGCATGCATCTTATTAAGTTAATTGTTGGTGGCGCTGCTATGTTTGCCACAATGAAAATTTAAATCAAAAACACTTTGGGTCAAAGTCTTGTACTTAAACTGTCTTTTATACCTGTTTTGTATAAATTGCATTCAGCATCATCATCATCATCATCGTCATCATCATCATCATCATCATCATCATGATTATCATCATCAACATTTCACGTTAGTTTTTCCTGGTCAGGAATGGTGAGACATAGTGTCTCGGAGGGCTCATTATGGCTCGATTTTTACAACTACATGCCCATGCTGTCTCAACCCATACCGGACACCGGAAATATTTGGTTTCTCTTCCTCAATGAAATTCTTTTTCTCCTTGATTCAGTAGGGGCATCAAGAATAAGCTAATCCCACCACCATGAAAGAACCAAGGAGCAGATGGCGGTAGTCTACACTCATGCTGTACAGCTCTGATCATAATACTGTTCTTTGGTTACATCTTACGACATGCACTTTACTGAATTGTGCGGTGGCACTATTCCCACCACACTCGGGAGGTATAAATTATAATACTTGCTTCCAACAAAATTGCAAGTGCTCTGAACGATTGCTCATCCAATTTGGACTCGGTTTTTAACTCTTACATCGGTATTAATGAAGCTTGGATATCCTTAGGATAAAGTTATCCTTCCGATTTTATAATTTTTGCTATGTGATTTGAAATAAAAATGAC
>JAQFYQ010003577.1:0-10558 GCA_034694885.1 Buchholzia appendiculata
CTTTCCCTCAATTCCGCCTTCTATCACATCTTTCATCAATCCCTCGCCCCTCAACACATGTCCAATCCAGTTTTTCTACTAGTTATAGATTTGACTTATCTGACGAGACATTCTAATCGGTTCTGTTAGCCATCTCTTTCTGTTGGAACACTGTAACGCCCAATTGTCTGTAGGCCAATGCTGTATATATGTATTAGTACTTTGTATATGTACTTTGTATAAGTACTTTGTATATGTACGATGTAGATGTACTGTTTATATGATTTGATTGAAGAATACAATGATTGTATTGGGCAGGTGTCAGAGTGTGGGTGGAAAGGGGGCAAAGCTCCGCCCCTTGCCCTACTTTTCTCCATCTGCAAGAACATGCATCAGTGGCTTCGGCAGTCACCTAAGAACATCTGTGTCGTTCACTGCATGGTAAGAACTATCTGTCGTTCATTGTATGGTAAGAACTGTCTATTTAATGAACTGCCTTTTGTGCAATTAAGCTTATTTGCTTATTTGAGAAAATTATGCATTGAAGATTTGTCATGATGACATTATGGTATTATGATGATAAGAAAAAGAGAAATCCAAAGAAATTAATAATAGTTTTTAATTTGCATCATATATATATATATAGATCTAGAAAGAGAGTTTCAAGATGGAGGTAATTAAAAGCTCTGGGATTCCAAGGACCTTTTCTATCTCCAAGATCTAATGATACTGATGATTTAAATAATGATGTCAGTTATGATTAATGTGATGACTGTTGTGCTAATTGTTTTAATTAGGTTGTGTTTTTTGGAGTTACTGGTGTCAAGAACACATACATTGTGCATATATGTGTTCCTAGCAGTGTTACTGACATGAATGTATCCTACGTTGTGTTTTTATTATGTTGCATACTTTGCTGGTTCCTCTTTTATCAGTTAGCATGGATGTGGTGTGATTTGATTGTGATTTGGAGAAATCGGTTGTGATGCAGAGCTGTGTGTGTGTGTGTAGGACGGCAAGGCTACGTCGGCCACAGTCATCTCGGCGTTCCTCTGTTACTGTCATCTCTTCAGAGATGCCACGTCAGCGGTCCAACTCTTCACCATACGACGAGCGCCTCCGTGCTTGACCGCGTCACAGAGAAGGTGAGTCGTTCAGAGCTGCTTCTCTTTGTCCTCTTAGTTTCTCTTTCTCTAGATTTAGCTTATTTGTGGGAAACATTATCAGCAGCTTTCTACAGTACAACCATTGTAGGAACTGTTTTCAGCTCCGATCCTTGTCGCATCACCACTCTTTATAGTGTACTATTTTGCTATCATGATATCACGACCTGATATAAGTCAGTGACTGATATCTAAAGCTGAATTTAACGTCGCATTTGTTTACTTGCGTTGCGTGATGACGTGCTGTTAGTCTGATCTATTTGCGGATAAATGCTGATTACTCAGTACTTCCCCTGTAGGGGGGGGGGGGGGGGAATAGAGAATGGTACCACTGCACAGCCCGGTAAAGTGCATGTCTTAAGAGTGTAGACTACAACCATATGCTCTTTGGTTTTGTCATGGTTAGGCTGTACTTTTTGCTACTACCGAATCAAAGAGCAGAGTAAATTTCTTTGAGGAAGGGAACTGGCATCCCTTTCCTGTTGCAGCTCATACAGACCACCCATTCCCTGTTGCAGCTCATACAGACCACCCATTCCCTGTTGCAGACCATACAGACCACCCATTCCCTGTTGCAGACCATACAGACCACCCATTCCCTGTTGCAGCTCATACAGACCACCCATTCCCTGTTGCAGCTCATACAGACCACCCATTCCCTGTTGCAGATCATACAGATCACCCATTCCCTGTTGCAGATCATACAGACCACCCATTCCCTGTTGCAGATCATACAGACCACCCATTCCCGGTTGGCATCATCAAGGGCATAGATATGCAGCCATAATTAGAGGCATTACGACTAACCATTCCCTACAAGGAAAGCAGATGTAAGATGATGATGATGATAATGACTCATTATCCTGATTATGGTCAGGTATATTAATTGCTTATTGACTTGTTAAATTGTTAAGGTAAATAGATGTGTGCATAGGTGCACAGATTACTTGTCATGATTATGCGCAGGTATGCGAACTGTTTGTCCTGATTATGCATAGTTATGCAGATTACTTATTCTGATTATGCATAGGTATGCGGAGTACTTGTCTTAATTATGCGTAGATATGCAGATTATTTGTCCTAATTATGCGTAGGTTTGCAGATTATTTGTCATCAATTATGCATAGGTATGCGGATTATCTGCGTGATCTAGTCAAGGAGGAGCCGTATGATCCACACGATCATTCCTTAATGCTTTCTTCACTCTCCATGTTTCCAGTTCCTATATTCAACCGACAGAAGTACGTATGCTGCACTCATCTTTCACTTGTATGTTGTAGTCGTGTTTTGTCTTGCGGAAAGGCAGCACTTCTTGTATATATATTTATTAGCACAAAGCAGAACATCAAACATAATACAAACAAACAAAAATCAAAAAAGGAAATCAAAGGAGAATGTACATGGTTCAAATTTAACTGGAGCTACATCAATTGAATAATATTTGTAATGTGGTATTACATAAATTAATGAAAAATTAAAACTATTACTATAAAGTAGCAAATGTTTTGAAGAGGAAGTATTTATTGTAGTAATTTCTTGCTAATCTTTAGGATCAAGAAACACAGGGAGAGGGTGCGAAAAACAGTTAATAATGAAGAGTTTGTGATATCCTTTTGTTCCATGTGCATTGTACTTAACTAGAACATAAGACTGTGATGCAAGATTGCAGTTTTGTTATTGATCGTTGTTACTGTTTGTTTTCTACGTAAAAATCCGCATAAATCACAATGTGCCCTAGTTGGTTTTGTAAGGCAATTTGTGAGTTCGCATGCCTCTTCGTAGTTTTGAACCTTGAACCAGTCAAAGTTCAGGATTATGTAGGAAGGAGGAGGATGACCCCTGAGGATGACCCTCTGGGGATGACCCCCTGGGGATGACCCGTGGGGCCCTGGAAATAATGCGATAACTGAGATCAGTGGGTGTTGAATGTTTTGTTACTCATGTGTGTGTGTGTTTTCTGTGCTTATTGCACGACTAGTGCACATGTTTGTGTGCAAATGTATTCCACACTTTGCGTTTGTTTGTAGGAACGGGTGTCGACCGTTTGTTGAGGTTTACGTTGGCGAAGAGCGAGTGCTGTCTACATCCCAGGAATACGAACAAATCAGGTATCATCAATGCTGGATTTTTGTTCAATTTGTTTTGCTATGTGAAGAATGCATCTCTAGAGTCGTCTAGTCTGTTAGACGTAAACCTTTCTGTGCAGTGTTGATTCAAAGCATTCCACTGTTTCAACGCATAGTATGCTTGGACTAGCTGAAGATTTCATTGTTTGATCCATGTTGAATCAAAGTGATTCATGTTTCAACGCTTAGTATGCTTGGACTAGCTGAAGATTTCATTGTTTGATTCCTGTTGAAGCAAAGTGATACATGTTTCAACGCTATGCATGTTTGCTTGGATTCCCTGAAGATTTCATTGTTTGATCCATGTTGCCACAGCTCTTATGTCCTATATAATTCAAAGCATGCGGAATGTTCCTTTTTATTGTTCTCCGTAACATTTGATAGTAATTATAGTAGTTAGGTAAGGACACGTGTACTTGTGATGTATCGTTTATATAACCTTATCTTAGTGCATCTGAGCTTGTCAGTCGGTTACATTTGAGCTCTTTTGCCACCTGTCTGTCTGTCTTTCTGTGTCTCTGTTTTTCTGTAGCTTATTATCTTTCTGTTTGTGTGTGTGTCTGTCTGTGTCTATCTTTCTATTTTTCTGTTTGTGTCCTTCCGTCCGTCCGTCCGCGTGTCTCTGTTCACATGCGTCCTGCTTGTGTTCTTGTAGACCGTTCTCGCTGACAGACAGTAAAGTAGTCATTCTACTGAACACTGTTGTGACGGGTGATGTCACTCTTGTTGTCTACCACGCACGGGCGACCTTCGGCTCCAAGGTTCAGGGCAAGGTAAGCAAGGCACCTTCGGCTCCAAGGTTCAGGGCAAGGTAAGCAAGGCACCTTCGGCTCCAAGGTTCAGGGCAAGGTAAGCAATATAGTAAGCAAGGCACCTTCGGCTCCATGGTTCAGGGCAAGGTAAGCAAGGCACCTTCGGCTCCAAGGTTCAGGGCAAGGTAAGGAAGGCACCTTCGGCTCCATGGTTCAGGGCAAGGTAAGCAAGGCACCTTTGGCTCCATGGTTCAGGGCAAGGTAAGCAAGGCAACTTGCATACAACAGTGCACTCTATTGACTGTATTGCTATGTGTTTGTGACTTATGTTTTTGTGCTGTTACTGTTTAATTATGTTATTCAAGCGTTATGCCTATAATAGATATACATGTATACCTTTCTGATTATTATTTTTCTTCTGATTGTGTGTTATTTTGTGTACCTGTTTTCTTATGTTTGTCTAACTGTATGAGTGTTTTTGTCTAACTGTATGTGTGTGTTTGTGTAACTGTATGTGTATGCATGGTGTTCATGTGATACAGATCACATCGATGAAGATTTGTGAGGTTCAGTTCCACACGGGATTCATTCCACCTCAGTCAAAGTCTCTCCGCTTCACAAAGTTTGTACCGTCCTTCCTCGGCTAATTTACTTCATATCCCTTTATGGACTACTGGGGGTTACATTGTGGGTTACATTATGAGCTACTGTGGGTTACATTATGGGCTACTTTTTCCCTTGTAGTTCATTCTAGTATGTGTATCCCCTTCTACTTGAATTCAAGAAGTATAATCCCATGTAGTCGAATCTCGTATGTGCATCTTCTTGTGATATGTTTTCATTCTAGTTGTTGTGTATAACATTTATGTGTTGATTTGGACTTGTAAATAGCTTGGTATTTCAGTTCAGTATGTATGATGTATTATTTAGTATGTAAGATCCCAGTAGTAGAAAAATATGCAAACATTTGTGTGCACTAGTCTATGTGTATGGCTCCGTTGATGACACATCACGATGATAATAGCTGACTTAATTCTGTATTATTTTGAAAGGAATAAGAATGTTTTTAGAAATTGTAAAGATATTTGGTCTGTGTGGGTTCTCAATTCTGTTCAATTCTCTGTGTTGTGCTTCCTTCACGCTGTACTTGTATTCAGGCTGGAACTCGATTCCTTGGACACGCCAGACAAGTATCCCGATGGATTCGCAATCTCTCTCGACTACGTAGTAACAGCGCCAAAGAAACCACCGACGACAGCTCCACAACACTCCGCCCCCTGGAAGGGTTTCAGCCCTAAGGGTCTGACCCCCAGGGTTCTCTTCTACGGCAAGGAGGAACAACTGCAGGTCATGCAAGAATTTGGTGAGCAGTCGTACATTTGCTCTGTCGGTGACATATTGAGTTTATTGTGTTGTTTCAAATTTGTGATGTCATCATTTTCTACGTATCGTTGTAATGTTAATTGCTGTAGTGTCAATGATGATTAGGTCTGTGCTTTATTCATGTTACAAGTTTTGTTGTATGGTTTGTTACTCATATTACAGGTAGTTTTATTGTATTGTTTTTGTCTAATATTTATTGTAGGCTGACTATTATAGTAATTATAGTAATTATAGTGACTATTATAGTAATGATCTCTTTAACATGTAAACATAGTCTACTTTTGAGTCTTTTTGTAATGCGTTTTACCACTTAGATTGCTTTTTCTTTTCTAATGGGGTTATTACAGTACACTTAAATAAAAAATGTATGGTTAGTTGCGTGACTATATTGAGCAACTTATTTAGCCTTGAAGTATCTAATTGATATGAGGTGTCTGTGCTTGATGTTATAAGTCACCTAATTGGTCTATGATGTCTACATTAACTGTAAGATGATACCTAATTGGCCGGTGATGTCTGTATGGAATGTTGAAGGTATAAAGAGAAAGGTGGGTCGCAATGAGAGCATCAGCTCCACTGAATCCCCCGAGCACGAGTCTCAGGGCCTGCATGCTTACTCAGATGACACCCAGCAGCAGGCCTTTGGTCAGGCCCTGGGCCAGGACCAGCAGAAAGTAGGCGGGGCCTTTGGTCTGCTAGACAAGCTTGAGTGGCAGGAGAGTCAACGAGGGATCCTCGAGGACTCGGACAGTGATGACGGCGGTCACAAGGTGACACGCAGTGACACGGACGTCGCGAAGGAAACCAGCTCTAATCTAGAGGACGAGTTTGCACGATTCTCCGTACTGAGAACATCCGGGACTCGACCGGCATCGAAGGGAAACCGTACATCTCACTGTACGTACATTCTGTTTTGTCTTGGCACTGATAGAATGTGACTTTAGTGTCGTACTCATTGGCTATACTTATGCATGACTGTTTAGTTTTCTACCTATAAATAGAATAAGGAATAGAAGAGTTGCACGTAACAGTTTTTGCTCTTGCTAGTAATAGTTAAAGTTAACTATGGTTAGTCTTAATTCTTAATGAAAATGAATAACCTAGTTGATATTATGAACTGTTATAATTCGTATTTGAACATTCTGTAAGCCAATGATCATATTTGACCTTTTTGATCGATATGTGGAGCGGAAATGTAGACATTTTTGCAGTGATGTTATGAAGGTTGTCAGTGCACTTTGACATTATTGTGATGTATTTTTAACTGATATTTCTTGACTTGAACTGCAAATACTCTGCTTCCTATTGTTGTGTATTGTTGTCAAAAACTGATTTTTGTATTCTGGGTTTCTAACTGTTCTTGTTTTTGTTCAGCTGGACGTATAAGCGGTGAACCGGAACCGTTTGAGGTTGACTTTGGTAACGGCGCCCCTGGCGGAGACGTTCCCACGGAAGACCTTCTGGGCGGGGGAGGCTGGTCGGCCATGGAGTCCCAGACTAACGGCAACAACTCAAACCTTGCGGACGATAGTGACTTCACATTGACGGCTGAGAGTGGCTTTGATCTGGTTGACATAACCGGGTCTGGTACTGGCAAGTCTACCAGTCAAGGCCTGTTTGAGAGCGAACATAACGAGGGAGGGGTGACTGGATATAATCCATTCACTGACAGTCCTTCGTCAGAAGAGGAACTGAATGTCGGTGATTTCGGTGGTGGTAGGGCTTCGGCCGACATCCTCGATATATTTTCCTCGCCCGCTGCTGCGACTCCTGCCTCCCAGCGGCCGGCTCACGAGCCGCCGACATTGTTACTGGGAGAAGACTTTGATCCGTTCATTACGTCAGGAGCGGGCGGTGTCATCGGTGGGGGTGGGTTCCCCCAGAGCACGGCCCCCAGTGTGAATGCAGCAGCTACGCCTGCTGCTAAAACAGAAGATGACTTTCTTGCGTTTCTTGAGAGCACCCCTGCCGGGGGCGCCACTTCAAACAGTGACCTCATGGGAAACTGGACGACGCAGAATTTGTCGACGGGCGTTGGGGTTAACATGCCCCGCCCCGGTAGTCAATCGAATTTATCCTCAAGTGCGGGTGTAGGACAGGCGGGAATGCCAAGGAATAGTAGCCTGCAGGGACTGGGTGGGACGGGTAGTCGTGTGTCTGCGGATCCATTCGCAGATCTAGGTTTGTCTACTCTTCACTTGAATACATTGCATGTGTATGTAGCTGAACTTGTGCTTAAATACATTGCATGTGTATGTACTTGAGCTTGTGCTTAGATGTATTGCATGTGTATGTACTTGAGCTTGTGCTTAGATGTATTGCATGTGTATGTAGCTGAGCTTGTGCTTAGATGTATTGCGCGTGTTATTGCACTTTGACTGGGGTTAGATGTTGATAATTATGCGAAAACCAATATTAAACTTTCTGCTAACAAGTGTGAGATAATTATGCAGTTGAATTTAAATATTTGTTAATATTGTTTAATTCATTTCTTGTCATTTGTGTTCTGTGGCATGTTGCAGATAAGGCATGACATATTTAAGTGCATGAAAAGCACTTTGACATTTCCTCCTGAATAATTTTATAACTTGAGTCTAGTGTGTACATCTTCCGTAAGATTATTTACTGATTCTAATTTAATTTTAGTGCGACTTGCATTCATGCCCTTCAAGCCTGAACTGGGTCGGCTCGAGATTGTTTATACGTGTGAATAAGGCCGGGTCACCGACGTCGTTGGATATGTTGATTACTTTTGAACTTAGCTGGGTGTGTTTCAATCAAGATACGATTGCATGAACACTTCTTTCAAGCTGTACATAGTCAGCTGTCACAAGTGTGTCTTCAGTCATGAAATTAAACTAAATATTAATATAAATTTAAAATTAATTAATTAATAAATCTAAATTTAAACTTGTTGAACTGATCAAGGTTTTTGTGTAGATATAGCTGAAGCTGAAAGCGAGTGCTAATAGTGTTATTCAGTCTCAATGTGTGTCTCATTGTGTAGGAAAGATCTCTGGATTGAAGACGAATGCTGCCGGTGGCCCGATGAAGAACGGTAGCATGGCGGGTGGAGGTGGAGTGATGGGAGGGTTTGTGGGAGCCAAGGGTCCTGGCATGCCTGGCACTGGAGCCACGAGTCCCATGGGATCTGCATCACCTGCCTGGCAATCAAGTCCTTCACATCAGCCCAGACCAGGTACTGGTTTACAAGGTCAAAGACCTGTGGAATCTAGGAACTGATTGCACCATTAGCCGTTGAGTCTGGGTACAGATTGCACCATTAGCCGTTGAGTCTGGGTACAGATTGCACCATTAGCCGTTGAGTCTAGGTACAGATTGCACCATTAGCCGTTGAGTCTGGGTACAGATTGCACCATTAGCCGTTGAGTCTAGGTAGTGATTGCACCATTAGCCGTTGAGTCTGGGTACAGATTGTACCATTAGCCATTGAGTCGTGACTCTGACTGAATTATTATCACATTAAGATTCAGTAAGATTGCTGACTTTCATCATCTTGTTCCTGATAAAGAAAACTTGATTGCAACGAACTAATCTCACAATTTGCTTGTGCAACTATTTCGATTAACAGTCTTTAAAATATGGCGCAGAATTCATTATTGTATGTAACATTTCCTTCTACATGAGCCGTGTGTGCCATGACTGTCGTCACTGACATTTCGAGGCATCTCTAATGGTGACAAAGTTTAGCAATTTATAAGCGCATAGCATTTATTCATCTATGAGCTCCTACATACATACTGATACTTGCTCTTCACTGGCTCGCAGACTGTAAGAATTATATTACACTGCTTGTTAGAGAGTGACAATATAGCGCTTTGTTTCGAGTCAGAAGGCTTTCATGCAGTCGACATCTCTTTATCACTTTCTGCCTTTCTCACGCTTTAAAGAATTTTCATGTCTTTATCTAGACTGTTTGTAGTTGCATTGTTGATATTAAAAACAAGTAATTTGTTTGATTTTACCCTGTACACTTTGTATAAAACTTGCACTGTTTTAGTCTCACAACCTGCAAGTGCTTTCTCCAAGCCTCCGACAGGTGCCGGGTTGGGTGGCACTGGAATGCCAGGACCTGGAAGAGGTGCCACGGGTGTTACCGGTCCTGGCACGTGTTTCAGCAGTGTCATCGGTGGTCGAGAGGACCGAGGGCTGAGGGGCGGCATCATTGGTCAGTGCTCTACTACATTCTCTCTGCATTTAGCCTATTGAATCATTATCATCATCTTTAATTAACACGATTATTTATTGCTAATTTAAAGTATTTAACATGTAATCTTTATTTATAAGACTAACATTTTCCACAATCAAATGAGTGATGTATTATAGTAGGTTAGACGTTACTAAATTGTTTCCTACGTTATTGTAAGCATATTGTCATGTACGCTCACGCTGATTTTACAGCTGGATGCCCTTCCTGACGGCCAACAATTTCATTGCTCATCTTATTGAGCTCATGAAGGAACATGGTGGGTCTATTGTGCAGTCTGACTCCACAGGGCACTTGAATATCTTTACTTATTTAAATGTCACATTGGTTTGCATGTTGGTTTACTAGTTCCTGTAAGTTTACCTCTCAAATATTTTAGGGCTTCTAGTCGCCATAGATTTATATGCTCCTCATAGTTTACGAGTCGTAGTTGATTTACTAATTTCTTGTAGTTTGCTAAATCCAACGGGTTTTCTTTGCAATTGGTTTTACTTGACTTACCGGTTGTTAATTGGTTTACTAATTCCAATGGATTTACTAGTTCCTACTCGTCTAACCCGTGTTCAAGTGGCTGTGTATCGGAGGTGGTTAATCATAATGCTGAATTGTGCACATTTTGATATTCCAAGCTCAAAGAATGTGCTCATGTTGTAGCTCTAGGAATTGGACTTCTAGTAATTTTCCTAGAGCTCTGTGTGGTTGATCTGTCCTCCCGCTGAGTTCCTCTGTGATGCTGTCCTCTAGGTGCCAGACCGAAGGTCTCTGAGGACGCATTCGAGGACCTCCTCGGAGGTCAGAAGTTCACGACACGCGAGAAAGAACCAAAGACAATGAAGGCAATGAGGAAACAAGTGGATGTCAAGGACATGGACCCAGACCAACTCAAGGTCTCTCTCTCTCTTCTCTCTCTCTCTCTCTTTCTTTCTT
>JAQFYQ010003578.1:0-10557 GCA_034694885.1 Buchholzia appendiculata
GAGATCTGCGGCTTGCTTAACTACCTCATCATTTGGTCTAATAAACGAAACTTCTATAAATTAATATATCGGCCGTTCCTACGATAGATCATCAAAGGAATCCCGCTGTAAAACCGCCACGAGATGGACAGCGTGCTGAATAGCGTCGTCATTTGGTCTAATAAACGAAACTTCTATAAATTAATAAATCGGCATCTGTGCTTCACAAGAGATCAAATAAATGTTGTTTTCGTACACTGCACGAAGTAGCGGTGCGTTAATTTTTCTTAAAGCCGTAATTTTTGCGTTATTTTTTAGCCGGCGTTAATTTTGTTGCGTTAACGCATGTGTTAACGCCCAATCATACTAAGAAAATGATTTCGCCATTCAACAGAAACCAATGAATGAAATAATTGTGTGTTAATGGGCTACTCAACGATATAATATATCTGTTGGCACACATTTTATGCGCCACATGTTATGTTATGTTACATGTGCTGACACACATATTATGTGTGTCACATAGATAAATAAAGATATGCAAATAACACTTAAATCTGAATTTCAGATGCTTGAATATTGTTTTGGTTACAAAATGTTTGATTGCTAAAGTTACTTGCTTTTTAAAATGATCGATTATAATTACCACATCAATATTGATAACAATAAACAATATATGTATTACAGTGAACAATAAAGAAATGCACAATCCATCAATAGATATAATCATCGACTTCAACATAAAATGTGATATTAATGTTGCATACATTTTATCGCTTGCCGCTTTATAATGGTGTGCTAATTAAACATGAATTCAAAGCTAATGGCTGCTACTACTCTTAATTGTTTATTTATTTACGTTCAGGGTTCACTGGTCAATCAGGTCAAGTTGGTTCAACTGGATTCTCAGGTCCTACTGGTGGAACAGGTTCCACGGGAAACAGAGGTGTCCCGGGTCCTAATGGCAGGACTGGATCATCCGGGAACCCAGGACCTACTGGAGCAACAGGCTCCCGGGGCTCTCCAGGGCAGCTTGGTGCGATGGGATTCACAGGACCTACGGGCATCACAGGAGTCCGTGGTAACACTGGATCATCAGGTCCAGCGGGAACACAGGGTCGAACAGGTGGAACTGGGTCAACTGGATTAACAGGATCGGTAGGATTGAGTGGACGAACAGGATCAACTGGATCTTCTGGAAACGTTGGAGCAACCGGTGGAACTGGTATAAACGGAGGCTTTGGTTCGATAGGATTTACAGGAACAAGAGGATCAGTAGGATCTACTGGAATACAAGGTCCGCCTGGGCCAGCTGGGGTCACCGGTAGCCGGGGTGGTCAAGGTGGACCTGGATTGACAGGCTCGCAAGGAAGCACAGGTTCTACAGGTAACTTTGGAGCCACAGGTTTACCGGGATCTACCGGAGAATCCGGAGTCAGAGGCTCATTAGGAGACACGGGATCATCTGGGGTTCAAGGACAACTAGGTGGAACTGGATGGACTGGAGGAAGCGGGACTCCAGGTGTAATGGGGGCCACAGGCCGTAAAGGATTCACTGGTGGAACAGGGTCATCTGGGCCAATGGGTTCAACCGGACAAACAGGAAGTCAAGGAATTAGGGGCCCTAGAGGTCCAACTGGAGCATCTGGCCCATCTGGATCAACTGGAATTCGTGGTCCAGATGGCAATGTGGGATCATCTGGTGGTACTGGATTCAGAGGAGCAGATGGTCGTACAGGAGTGAGAGGACAGACAGGATCAACTGGAAGCCAAGGTGCCTCAGGGTCAGCAGGTGCCATTGGTCAAACAGGGTTTTCAGGATTGTCTGGTGCAACTGGTCCCCGTGGTTTTCCCGGTATAGTAGGGGCACCAGGGATTGCTGGACAAACCGGACAGAGCGGTGTAAGAGGACCAGCTGGTAACACCGGGTCATCAGGTAGAAGTGGTCCAAGTGGTCAATCTGGGGTCACAGGTCAACGTGGAAGAGATGGTGATGCCGGGGGTACGGGATTTACGGGAACGACTGGAGTCCAAGGTCAAACTGGGTCATCGGGCGCTAGAGGACCTTCCGGAGCAACAGGGCCTGCAGGGGCAACTGGGTTCACAGGCTTTGTTGGACAAACTGGATTCACTGGTTTCGCGGGTCAAACTGGATCAACTGGATTTTCAGGAAATCGCGGTCAGACTGGATCAACAGGTGGAACCGGTTCGCCTGGCAGAACCGGTGGCACTGGATTGACTGGATCTCTCGGTGGAACTGGAGCAACGGGAGCTGTTGGAGCGTCTGGTGGAACAGGATTTAGAGGAGCCAATGGAAATACTGGTTCGACCGGATCATTTGGCGCTGCAGGTTTACCGGGTTCAACAGGTGCTTCGGGATCAAGTGGCGCACCAGGTCTGATTGGTGCCACTGGAGCTAGCGGTGCGTTTGGACAACAGGGCGTCACTGGGGTCACTGGATCGACTGGAGACAGAGGTTTCACAGGATCAACAGGATTATCAGGTAGTACCGGATCAACAGGTTTAACCGGATTCTCCGGTGCTCGAGGTGTCACAGGAGGCACGGGATTTTCCGGTCCTGCAGGTGCAACTGGAGGACCAGGAGTTCCGGGGAATACCGGAAGTTCAGGAGTGCAAGGTCGAACTGGAGGATCGGGTGTCACCGGGATTAGTGGAATTCGTGGAGCTGTTGGCTCTCCTGGGTCCTCTGGTGCACAGGGTGTAAATGGACGCACTGGATCTACCGGAACGCCAGGAAGTGCTGGTGGAACTGGTTCAACTGGTCAGACGGGTTCGGTGGGACGTCAAGGGATAACCGGATCAACTGGTGTAACGGGATTTCAGGGATCCACTGGGGCTCGTGGGCCTGATGGTCAAGCGGGTACTACCGGGAGAACAGGAGGAACTGGAACAGCAGGAAGGGTTGGAGCGACTGGATCTTCAGGAGGAGCAGGACCAGGTGGAGTGGTTGGAGCTACTGGACCGCGGGGCGGTCGTGGGCCTACAGGCAGCTCTGGCAGACAAGGAGAATTTGGTTAGATTTGTTTTAAAATTGGCTCATTTTCTGAAATTCAATACCTAGACAATTTTAGTTGCAACTTTTTTTATATTTAAAAGTTAGTGAAGATAATAAACTCACACTAATCCGTTTGTTTGGATGAAAGTAAGTAATATTAATGTAATATCTTGGGCATAAAAGACTTCATGATGCTTTGAGTTGAGGCTTGTGGAATTGCCATCATCATAAAATCATGTGGATCGGTGTAACCGTGTAAGGCCTTTTTGTGTAAACTTCAGATAACTCTCCGTGCTATCATAATGCTTCCCCCTCACTCGTCTGGTCTTCGTTTCTATCTAAATTGAAGCAGCATTTTCTTATGTAATATTCTATAAGCAATAGCTAAGGGTGATATATTGAAGGATTGAAATATAGATATAGAAATTTTTGTAGAACTATAGAATGTTTTAAAATTGTTTGGTGATGGAGTAATGTAGCATTCAGTGACTCTTTAGTTGAACTGAATAATAACCCCTTACATAAGTATGTCCTGAATATTCTCCAATCTCGTGAACAATTTTCCCTGTCACCATATTATTATATGCAGAATGAAACATTCAGAAATTTCAAACGTTTTTTTAAGCTCATTGAAAGAAATAATTTAACGAACAATGTTTGTAAAATGTATCATTTTCGTCCTTCTCTTTCTTCTTTTTGCAATCTGTTATATTTTACTCTGTGCTTATGATGTCACTGATGCGCATTATATTGTAAGACCATCAATCTTCTGTAAACGTAAACTTATTATGACCCTTACTGACTTACATTGTCATTTACAATTCCAGGTTCTCAAGGTTCAACGGGTTTCCCAGGCCAACCAGGTCCAAGAGGACCATCTGGACCAGGTGGCTCAACGGGTCCACTTGGGTATACTGGAGTACCTGGACCCGTGGGATTAACTGGATCGACCGGATCAGCTGGGCCTACAGGGCAAGTAGGTAGACCAGGTCCAACCGGTGCTAGCGGAAGCGCTGGTCCAATTGGAGCAAACGGTGTAGCTGGAAGAACAGGTGGTACTGGTTCCAGAGGTGGAACGGGACCTCGTGGAGGGACAGGACCACAAGGACCACAAGGACCAGGAGGGGCCAGAGGGATTGATGGACAGGCAGGAACCAAGGGTCGAACTGGAAGCACTGGATCGTCCGGCCCGATAGGAAGACAGGGAGTTACGGGATCAACTGGAATCATTGGATTCTCTGGATCAACTGGCACTCGAGGATCAACAGGTGGAACCGGCCAGACTGGGTTTCAAGGTGCGCCTGGCGCTACTGGACCGCAAGGATTTCGAGGTCCTTCTGGAGCCACTGGTCCTCGAGGACCATCGGGTAATATCGGTGCATCTGGTAGAAGTGGAGCTACTGGCAGAACTGGTGGGACAGGGTCCACGGGTCTTGTGGGACCTGTGGGATTTACTGGTTCCAGTGGGTCTGTAGGACCTACCGGTAATAGAGGACCAACTGGATCAACTGGAAGAACAGGAGCTACAGGTAATTTTGGTTTAACAGGAGGAACAGGTCCCAATGGTCCTAACGGATCTCCGGGTGCCACAGGTCCGACCGGATGGACCGGTTTCAGTGGACGATCTGGAACCACAGGAGGTACAGGTTTTACTGGATCTCAAGGATCACCTGGAGCATCGGGCCAAATCGGAAACACAGGCTTCCCTGGAGAACGAGGTCGTACAGGTGCTTCTGGGCAAGCAGGGTCTACAGGTGTCATAGGGGCGACGGGATTCACAGGGAACCAAGGTTCGATTGGATCCACTGGTGCGATGGGAACTGCAGGTGCCTCGGGCAGCACAGGTTCAACAGGTGCATCTGGAGTTCGAGGACCAACTGGATCGTCTGGGGCCGTTGGACAAACTGGAAATACTGGTGGAACAGGACCAATGGGAGTTCGAGGATTTACTGGGTCAACTGGGTTTCAAGGTCAACAAGGACGAACCGGGTCATCAGGTGCAACAGGACCTGTAGGTGCAACAGGGTTGTCAGGCGCAACAGGGAGCGTGGGGGACACCGGAATTACAGGTAAGAAATGCTCCACAATTGAGACAGAATTCATTAATTAATATACAGTCATGTCCCGATGGCGAAATCGGTTGAGTGCTCGCCTCGTAACTCAAAGGTTGCGGGTTCAAATCCGCTGGGGATGGTGTGTTGTCTGGTAACGAACATGGGCAAGTTGTTCACGTCTCACTGCCTATGTCACCAAGCAGTATAATTTCGTTCCAGCTTCACGGCTGGGACTGGAATCCGTCGTGATTCTGGGGTTTCCGTTTATCCAGAATGGGTACGTTAGGCTTGAAGTGAAGCTTCGGAAGATGGCCTACCATCTACCCGCCACCCTTATTTAGGTAGTGGAAATTCAACATAAACATATCAACCACACGAGAATTTTTTGGAAATTCTTCAATTTTTCCTATTTAGTAAATGGATGTCGGATGTTAAAGCACTATAGATAATCATTCCAATTAATGCCATACTAGTTATAAAAATTTTCGTTGCTCATGGAAAGGATCGAAGAGGCATGTGCCTTGAAACCAAAAGTTTGTGCTTTGTTCCCAACAACTTGTAACCTGTGCCTCGGCAGTCCACTTCCTCTTGCCTCGGCAATGAACAACCCCCCCCCCACCACATTGCTGAAATCCTGACTATTGGCATGAACTCAGATCATGCTTGCACATTGCTTGGGGTGCAGAGAGATCAGGATGTTGTAGCATTTGAGTTCTTGGATTTCTCTTTAGAGCCCCTGAGGGTTCAGTAGTGGCTTCGGATGACAAGGTTCTCGGTTGAGAACTTGATGCTAAAAATTATCTATTTCTTTTGACATGGTGAATAAATATAAATAAAAGCTCAGTGACTATATTTAAAAGCATATAATTATGTCTTATCTGCATTTAAAAGCAAGCAAGTTACTAAGCTGATCATTAAGCCATCTATGAGAATATCTATAACTTCGAGGAAACCACGAGGATAGCATATTGAACAAAATCAGTGGTAATATAATAATCGGTCAGAGATATTTAAAAAGGTGTTGACTCTAATTGAAAAGAATACTGCTGTCAGTTCTGATGGCATGAGACCATGAGGTGTATTAGCTCAATGCGCTTCCTGTCTAAATCAGGCTTAATGAAACTTATGACTGAAATTCGTAACATTTTCTTCTCTGAGGATCATGTCTCGGAACCGGATTTGGATTTGATGAGCAAATTCGTAAATTTAACGTGATCAGCTGATGCTTCAGCTGATCATTAAATACATACATCTCTGTACATACATCATTTCAAATGCAAATTTATGTAGACATTCTGTTACCTCTAAATGGAAGATTTATATGTCTTTTATCTGCATGCAAAAGGAATCGAACTTTCTCGAAATTACTGATGACGAGCATTGTAAGCTGTATCATGTCATATTTAATTTCGAAAAGGTAGTTCTGTTAAACGGTGCCTTATCCGGCACCGGCCTGTAGACATTATATTTGCATTGGAGGGAAAGAGGGAATTTTCAGAAATTTCTTTCACCCCAGGTGGGGAACTATTTCTCAGATTACTTTTTATGCATAATTTGTACATACATCTAATAGATAGTTTTGAATACAACGGTCTTGACTGTTTCATTAGCAAGTAATGTAAGTATTACTTTATGTAAGTTGGCGATTTGTTTATCTGGATCTGCACGATGCATTCTGCATCTGTGACGCTATCGATGTTGATCACTGCCTCCAAATCTCTTGACTGATCAACAATATCTATAAATCCCATTTAATTTTAAATAGCATATTTAATTGCTCAAATTAAGGTATGGAATTTTATCCAGCTAATTAGTCGAATATTAGCAAAACTTGTAAAAATACATTTACGGAAATTATGTTAACTGAATTAGGCGAGCGTTAATTTAGTTTTTATCGTATTCGAATCAATACGTCATTTCAATTATACTATAATTATGTATTAATTGCGCATCAGTGGCGAGAAATACAGCAGATATTAATCCGCTTTTACT
This sequence comes from Buchholzia appendiculata, assembly GCA_034694885.1. Taxonomy (NCBI): domain Eukaryota; kingdom Metazoa; phylum Annelida; class Clitellata; order Enchytraeida; family Enchytraeidae; genus Buchholzia; species Buchholzia appendiculata. The sequence goes on from JAQFYQ010003578.1 coordinate 7,042, forward strand.
CCGAAATGAACTGCTTCCTCAGTTCCATGTATAATCTAATGACGTCATACACTATGGTTTCGCTTTTGAAGCTGGATGGGAATGAGTTTCATGTGGCATTATTACTATTGATCGGCTGTGATGCATTCTGTGTGTTAGTATTAGTGGTGCTGATTGCTGTAGAGTTGCGTTTCTTCTTTTACCTACGCCTGTGCACTTTTGTACTTAGTTTGCTTCATTAATTTGCTCTTTAATGTGAAAATCTTTAACTAAACTTAACGAAGAAGTTCCTAAAAGCATATAACTACAGTTCATTAGTTCTTCGAGCTGTTAAAATAATCAAAGCAGGATAAATAGTTTACTGCTAATTATTATCAGTTCTATTGCGGTATGTGATAGTCGTATTGATGGTTATAATTTTCTGTTCAATTGAACCATATTCAGTTTTGGACTCAGTAACGCTATAAGTTTATGAAATTGAAAAGTGAGCCAGCCTAAGTCTGGGGATTATTATTCCTTAATAGCAAGTTTTTCCGCTATTTAATTCTAAAAAAGGCATTTAAAATAAAAAGAAATAAGTTAAAATTAATGGGCATATTGTAATCCCATGCTCTCTCCCTGAGTGCGGAAAAAGTCACCACCCTCCATGACTATTTCCCATAATTATCTTGATATCTAAATTGTACATTGAAGAACATGGTGCACATTTTCATGCATTTTCTTTTACAGGTTGGACTGGGCAAGTTGGATTCAATGGAGTCACTGGAAGTCAAGGCTGGACGGGTCAGACTGGGTTCACTGGATCTCAGGGCATCCAAGGATCACCAGGAGCTTCAGGACAGCCTGGGTCTCCTGGTCCATCCGGAGTCACCGGAAGTTCTGGAGGCACTGGATCATCTGGAGGAACTGGATCAACTGGAACCCCGGGTGGGACTGGAGTGACTGGCTTTCCTGGATTGCCAGGTCCAACGGGAAGCACTGGATTGAGTGGAGTGACAGGTCAGCAAGGTTCATCAGGGAGAACAGGTGTTGCCGGCTCGACAGGATTTACTGGTCCCACGGGTTTTACTGGAGTGCTTGGAACTCAGGGTCCACAAGGCAGAACGGGCTCAAACGGTGTGGAGGGCCCCCGAGGAGAGACTGGTTTAGTCGGCGTGAACGGACGTAATGGACCTACTGGAGCCACTGGCTCAGGTGGGCGCGTGGGAGGCACAGGCGGCACAGGTGGGCAAGGTAATACCGGCTCAACAGGTCTACGGGGTCAGACTGGTGCAAGCGGACAATCCGGAGCTCAAGGAAGACCTGGATTCACCGGAGCGTCTGGGTTGAATGGAATCACAGGCCCAAGAGGAAGTACAGGACAGAAAGGAAATATTGGTCCTATTGGGAATCCAGGACCACAGGGACCAGTAGGCTTCACGGGAAGCTCTGGGGCTCAGGGACTTCCTGGATTCACTGGACTGAGAGGGCAAAGGGGAGAAGATGGAAGAGTTGGAGTCACTGGCGGAACTGGAAGCGTTGGAATTCCTGGCGGTCCTGGAGCTTCTGGTCAAATTGGATCTGTTGGACTGACTGGTAGCAGTGGTAATACTGGATCTAGTGGTCGCACTGGTGGTACTGGAATGACTGGAAGAACTGGATCCACTGGTACTACAGGAGGTGCGGGACTTCCAGGGGCCACTGGTGCAATCGGTCGCTTTGGTGACACAGGGTTTACAGGTCTAATGGGATTTTCTGGGTCAACTGGTGCAACTGGACGTACTGGAGATGATGGGATGACTGGACGTCCAGGGCAGACAGGTGGAACTGGACAGACAGGAACTACTGGGTACACAGGGGTGGCTGGGATCCGTGGGGAGAAAGGCTTCGTGGGTAGGACTGGATCAAGTGGATCACGTGGTAGGACCGGGTCTACAGGATCTGCTGGCCTGGATGGTCCTAAAGGTCCTGATGGAAACACTGGAACCAGTGGAAGAACTGGATCATCAGGTTCAACAGGAATTGCTGGTGCGCCCGGTCAAACTGGTGCAACAGGACCTTTGGGAAATACTGGTTCAACCGGAGTTACTGGAATCATGGGATCCACGGGTATATCAGGGTCGACTGGTACCACTGGGTTGACCGGTGCAACTGGACCAGTTGGAACTGGAGGTCCGACAGGAATCACTGGACTGACCGGATCGACAGGAGCTCCAGGTACTGTGGGATTCACCGGTGCTCCAGGCGTGGTAGGGGCCAGCGGAAGAACTGGAGCAACTGGGCCGCAAGGACCTACGGGAGCGTTTGGATTGACCGGAGGGACCGGATTCACTGGGGTCACAGGAGGGATTGGTTTCAGTGGATCTACAGGGCCAACGGGAAACACTGGCATAGCAGGAAGGGTTGGTGACACAGGTTAGTCGTCCAGCTTAGTTTGAGTTAGTTATAAAACAGACATGCTGAGAGCATCTTAGGCAGAAATTGTCGATACTCGTGAAGCATGTGTTCATGACATTTGAAATTTGTCTGAAGCAAGATAGTCTAGCCGGATGCCCTTTCTAACGCCTGCAGTATCGCTGCTCGCCGAGTACTTGGGTAAACGTGGTGTATCTACAATTATATAGTGCAATACAATTCAGTGGACACCACTAATAATAATGCTAATTGCTGTATAAGATTGTTTAGGCAGCTAAAAATATTTATTGAGTTACAGTATTCATTCTAGAAAAGTTCGTAATTCTACCGTCTTGCAGCAATGATTTGCTGTCAATACAGTTCAATCCAGTTGTCGTTTGAATAAAACTAATACTATGCTGACGTAATTTTAGGCTTATTTTATAGAATCAGTTGATCCACCCATTGTTAATTGTATCCAGTGCTCGAATTACGGGGGGGGGAGGCTACTTCCTCCGAAGACCCCCCTCCTTATTGTGAAAACGTGCTTTGGGCCCTACTTCTTTAAAATTTTGGACCTTCGCCACCCCACTCCGGTCGTCAGAAAATGTTGGTCCCCCGTACTTATTTTGGAGTAATTCTAGCACTGATTGTATCAATGTTCTAATGTTTAATTCTCACTTTAAATATTCTGCAGAATTAGAGGCACTTGATTAGCTTGCAAGAAATTGCCTCAACTGCGACTCCGTATAATAAATACTGCTTGAACTGTCTTCAGGCTTACTGAGTGCAGGCCTACTCTCTGTACTCGGGGCCGTAGCCAACATAAAATTCACTAGGCATGAGCTTAATTTGGGCGGAGGAAACTTAAAAATAACTGTCATATTCTGCCACTATGTAAAAATTGAACTGTCTTTATTGTACTGTCTGCCATGTCTATATTGTACTGTCTGTATTGTACTATACTGTCTGTAATCTGTACTGTCTATGTGCTGTCTATATACTGCCTATGTACTGTCTATGTACTGTCTATGTACTGTCTATGTACTGTCTATATACTGTGTATGTACTGTCTATGTACTGTCTGTGTACTGTCTATGTACTGTGTATGTACTGTCTATGTACTGTCTATATACTGTCTATGTACTGTCTATGAACTGTCTA
>JAQFYQ010003579.1:0-10557 GCA_034694885.1 Buchholzia appendiculata
TGATGTAGTCAAGGCATTTTTCTCAAGGCCAAGGCAAGGCCAAGGCATTCATTTTCAAGGCCAAGGCAAGGCAAGGCTTTGGAAAATTGGTTAAGGCAAGGCAAGGCAAGGCAGTAAAGTGCGCTAGGCAGCATTCAAGGCAGGAAATTATACAGTCAAGGCAGTATTTTGCACGGTCAAGGCATTTTTCAAGGTATTTTTCCAAGGCAAGGCAAGGCATTTGGGGAAATGGGCCAAGGCAAGGCAAGGCAGTAAAGTTCCTCAAAGCAGCTTTGAGGCAAGGCATCAAGGCCAAGGACTACATCACTGGTGGATTCTAGAAAGATAATCAACCGAAACTCTAAACCACAACCATCTTGGTGACAGTTTAGGAATCACAGACACACCGTTCCGGTGGACAACAAAATTAACTTGGAACAGCGTTTCGACATCGGGCATTTTGATCTCAATCCTAAAATAAGCATAATTAATACGAGTATAGCCATAATATTAAAATTTAAATTCAGCTTTGACATGTCCCCAAAAATTTCAGAGTTAAACCAACCGACCATAGATGAATATCAACAGTTTTTACTTTGCACGTATGTAGGCCTATTTAGACTTCATTGAATGTTAAATTGAAAGAAAATACGTTGCATGATCTTTAACCTGTGCTTTTAGTTCTCGTATTTCGCTAGCTTGGCGCTGGTCGTCAGCCTGGTAGGCTTTCAATGCCCGTGTGTAGCTACGATGTACTTCGGCTAGACGACGCCACAGTGCTATGTTCTCTTCAAACAGTGCTTCGTCCACTCTCTTCAACACAGTTATTATCAACAATGCAAAGATTACAAAGGTACTGTAATTTTATCATTAATAATATTGCCAGTTATAAATATAATACTAATAAACCGAATAATATTAGTCGAATAAAAAATAGCCAAGCAATAACAATTCATCACCTTTGGTGCCAGGGTGTCAGTGACAATTTCAAGAAAACAGCAAAGATCTTTTGCTTGTTTGACCAATAGAGTACACTGTTTGGAAACTTTGGAACGTCATCGATAAACCCGACACAATACATTGTTCGAAAAGCAAACATTAAAGCAGCGAACGTAACACTAAAAACTACAATCACCAACTGCCTTAAAATCATTTTCTCATAAATAGTTTTTGATATGCTTCAATCCCTGGCTTTGTCACCAGACATACTGATTTGGTTGATATATTCACAAACTATTTAAAAATAATGTCTTAATTTTGCAATTTCACACTAAACTATCGTATTTATAATCTGCTAAAATCATTCAATTAAACAGCTGCAAAGTAAATATGTTTATGATTGGTTTACATGGGTAGTACCTTATATGGATTTCCCGATGTTCTTTTACTGACCGTCGTGATGATTGCTGACTTTATCGCAGGATTGTTTGACCTGTGAAAAGCTTCTGACAAAGTATGCAAGTAGGGCCGTGAAGGTTCTTTCCATTCCTTCGCCCTGGCAACACTGACAACGCTCCCTTGCTCTGACAGATCCACCTCGGACCTACTTGGAAACACGACGAGCAGATTTGCAGATGCCAAAATATTATCACCCTCCTCTTTCCACAGATCGTCGCCGTCCAGAAAATCCCGAGGAATGGCGCGTGAAATCTGTTGAGCCTTGCGAGGCAGACTGCTAGTTCGAGCATGGCGTCTGATTGCGTACTCTCGCTTCTCGCGAAGAAGTCGAAGTTTCCGCGCCAGGTCATCATTGGCCATCGCCGTCGCGAGTGCCATGGAGTAGTTTCTAAATGACGACATCAAGCTACCATTCAAGGAAGACTGCTGTGAGTGAATCACTTTTGGAAGCTCTCGGAATTCATCCATATACTTAACCCTGTCGGAGCCATTGGAGCGGACAGTTGGTGTTTCTGTTCTGTGAAATGGAATGCGCGAATCTGTATCATCTAGACGACCGGTGGCAAGTCCTCCTGAACTGTGACTGCGGAGGGAAGACCGAGGCGACGTAAAGTCGAGTCGATCTTTATCTGAAGCAACACTTTTCACGTCCGACCTGGTTTCAGAAAGCTGCACGTCGTCTAGAGAAAATTTCGATTTTTCCACGTGTCTCGGCACTGATGGTTTGACATTGGTCGGAGACTTAAACCGATAGGCATCGCTTCGCGGACTTCTGTCTGCGGCAAAATGATCCGGTACGAAATTATCGAACAACGGATCGCGTCCATGTTGCACCTCAGTTCCGTTCACCCTGACTGCTTCCGCTTTCAGATCACTGTCACGTGATGATGGGCGTTGAAGCTGCGCTGCATTTGTAGGCCGTATAGGTTCCGGTGTCCTCTGCCAATCTTCTCTGGAAACGTACGTCTTGCGGGAGATGTCATTCTCATCGTTCGATCTGCTGGCATCGAAACGTTGTGCTGGTTGACCATTCTGAAAAGGGCTTCTCTGTTCTCTCTTCAAATCGATTGGTGATATCCTTGGCAAGCTTTGATCAGATTTGCGTGATCCAGCGTCCATTCTCGCCTGTGATCCAGGGTCCATTCTTTCCCGTGATCCAACGTCAAATTTCTCCCGTGATCCTGCGTCCATTCTTTCCCGTGATCCCGCCTCCAATCTCTCCCGTGATCCCGCCTCCAATCTCTCCCGTGATCCCGCCTCCAATCTCTCCCGTGATCCAGCCTCAAATCTCTCCCGTGATCCAGGGTCCATTCTCTCCCGTGATCCCGCCTCCAATCTCTCCCGTGATCCCGCCTCAAATCTCTCCCGTGATCCAGCCTCAAATCTCTCCCGTGATCCAGCGTCCATTCTCTCCCGTGATCCCGCCTCCAATCTCTCCCGTGATCCAACATCGTTTCCACCACGTGATTCGTCATGCCACATATAAAATGTTCCACTTTCCGATTCTTCGTTACTCCTTCTCCGAAGTTCGCTGAACTCCATATCCTGGTCTGATTCGCCATCACTTGGATTATTATCATGCAGTAAACTCCGACTAGACTGTTCGGTAAGCCTAGGATTCAGTTCTGATCCTGTTTTTCCGAGCGAACTGACCGGAGAAATGTTGTAGCTGTTATTCTTGCTAAGCCTATCACCGCTTCTATCAGAACGCTTGTCAATGATCTCCCTGTCCTTGTCACTTCTGATTGAGCTTGTTTCGACCACGTCACGAGGATTGAGCCCTGCAGCTGGACGTCTATCTGGATCTGCATCTTCATCGCTGGCAGCTCCAACATCCAGTTCTTCCTTGATTGATTCCTCTTCATCCGAGAGAGCTCTTAGCCTATCGGACAGCCTCTCAGACCGTCCTTCTGACTGTCTCTCAGACAGCCTTTCTAACGGCTCGTGATCCTCATCAGGAGAGTATTCATTTCTGTCATCTTCTTCTTCCTCCTCTTCTTCGTCATGTTCTTGTTCTCGTTCTTCGTTATGTTCCTCTTCCTGGTCGGAATCTCTCAAGACTTGTCGTGGACTTGTGCGGGAGTTGAGTGAATTGACCGGCGAGCGAAGCTGACCGTTGTTGGATCGTTCGACGGGAGAATTGTCTCCAGATCGAAGCGAAAAATTAAAACTGTCACCGGCCTGTAGGCAAGTAAGTACATGTTTAGTTAACTAAGTAGGTAAGTAAGTAAGCACATATCGAGTTAACTAAGTAGGTAAATAAGTATTTAGATGTCGAGTTAACTGAATACAATGTACAGTAGACACCTAATTACTTTTGTTCTTCTTGTTCTATTGTTGCATTTAACTAATCTAATATTGTGGTTGATTAATTACCACACTATAGTGTGGCGACTTGCGCGTTATAAAAATTCTTATCATATAGAAACTCAGTAAGATCAACGACTAACACAATGAATCTTCCCTATTTCCACTAAAAAACGCCAATTATTGCAGCTTCTACTATTTGTACAAGACTGAAATACCTTTTATAAATAATAATAACGTGTGTAATATATAATAATACTTGATAACATATTATCATAATGAGATATTTAATCATAGTTACACATATTTTGGTCAGCAGTTTGTAGACCATGCTTGCAGACATTCTTACAATAAACAAACAAGAGCGACTGAACTGTCATTATTTACTTGCAGGACAACAAATTCACGTGGATAAAACATTTAGATATAATAATATGAACGTAACCTTGAATATAGTTATTATTACCTTTCTCTCCATTGTGGAATTCTCTAAAAGAATGTTACTGATCTGATCTGCGTCGGAAAACAAGGAAACTTTTATCTCTCTCCCAACATCAGTATCTCCCGTGGTTTCGCTTTCTTCTTCAAATATCAAATCACACCTATTTAACTTCAAATCTCTCTGTGTGTTTTCTATTGCAGTTTGAAGTATTATATTGTTTGCAGTTGCAGAAAAGCAAGCAGGTAAGCACCTTGCGTTAGCAAGATCTGTGGATTTAATTCCACTTGAATCCGGTATGAATTCTGAAAATAGGTGCAGACTTATAAATCCAGAGTCATAAGAAGTGAACTCTTCCCTGTGATTCCTTGAATCGTCCTTATTACTAATTGAATCAGTTTCGGCGTTCCCGCTGTAAGCTTCGTCTGCTGGTTCTGGTGTTACCGGAAGTACTAATCGAGCACACTGATTAATGGAATGATCACTGGCTGTCAATCCAGATGATTCTGTCTTGGAATCTGGAGTTGCTGGAACACAGTTGAAAGGCGTAACACGAGCAGGAACCGCAGATGCTTTTCCGCTGTCTTGTATGTCTGAATGGCAGATCGTAAAGCGAAGCACCGATTGCAATTCAGATGCTTTAACAACAGAGTTATCCTCTTCTGTTGTCTCTTCTAGATCTTCTTTGTTCTTCTGTTGATCTTCTTTTATTTCCTGTTGATCTTCGTTGATTTCTAGCCGATCTTCCCCGATCTCTTGATGGTCTTTCTTGATATCTAGCTGTTCTTCTTTGATGCCTTGTTGATCTTCTTTGAACTTTAGCTGATTATCTGGTGCTTCTTGATGAATGACAACAGATGTGGAAGCGTCCACTACGTCGATGTTCTCAGAGCTTAGTTCTTCAAGTTCTGCTCTGCGTGGTGCTGTCTGTGCTTGTGGTTCTACGCTGAGTGGTACTGTCTGACTGTCCACTTCAGTGTCAGACAGTTCCCCAGGATCCACAGAAGTGCCGTCAACGTCCTCGTCGTCTTGATTTGAATCAGGCTGAAACAGAAACAAGAACAAAATGTATTAATTTGTTTCACGCCTCTGACTGCATTTCTGTTCCCTATTATAAGAAACTTCCATGTTAGCGTCATTTTTAAAGAGTCATTAAAGGTTTGGATAGCGTATGATTTGGGACAAAATTATTATCAGAGTAGCAATGGGATACCACTTTTATTTATTTCGTTCATTTGTTTATTTATTTCATATATCTTGAGAGACCTAGGCTATCGATGATATTATCCTGTGAAATTGTAATGAACCTAAAGGAGGAAGACAGAATGCTTTAGCTACACTCTTCTATTTTCTAATGATTTTAGAGCCAGGCTTTTCTCTGTCAGATGACCGGTAATTGAGCAAGTAGGTCAGATGTAAATAGATCAGCTTAAAATAATCCAGATTAAATAGATCAGGTTAAAAAGGTCAAATTAAATAAGTCAGATTCTATTACTGAGAAAAACCTTGTGGTTATTCTCAACAAAAAGCGGCCCTCTTTCCTTTCATTGCAGGCCCGTCCAAGAATGCAGCCTTGAAAGAAATATCTCCGATATTTCGACGTTGTGTGCAATCAAATCAAAGAGGTAAACAAACTTTAGATTCTGAACACTATCTCTAATGCAAACATTGACAATTATTGTTATGATTCAATGACCAAGAATTCGTGTTAAACCACCATGGTATATTTGTACGTTATTCTGGTATGCTGTAGAATCGGTATAATAGAAGGCAGTATAATTCAGTCGACAGGTTATTTTCAACTCCACTTCTGACAAGCCAAGCACTTCAACGTCAATTTTAAAAACGACTACAAGTTTCGATAAAAAAACTGACAAATACAAAAAAAATTCAGAATATCAACAACTGTGTGAAGCCTTACTTTCAGTCACTTTGTTCTTTTGTTACAGTTGAAAGTAGTTAGTTATTATTAATATCCAGAGGATAACAATCCCAGTGACTTCATCAGGCTTCACAATAAACCCTCCACGTGCTCGACAAGGCGAACAGCGCTGTTTGCGTCAGGAAGGGCATCCGGCTGTTAAACTTTCCTTCAATAAAAACTTGATTTGGTCCCAAATTTGTAATAATGCATAATTATGTTCTGCAGCGTTTAATCACAGTGAGCACACTTTGAACAATTCCCTTCTGATTAACCAAGGAAAGCATCATAATGGAATAGAATTTAATAAGCCATGGTGCTAATTGTGAACAAAGCTGGACGATAAATGACAATGATGATGTGATATGTTCCTAATTTTGTTTTATCTTTGCCTCTGAAAGGCCCTTGGCATCCAACGACTCCACTCTTCAGGTTCTTCTCTCATCTGTTTCATTCTTTTTCATTCTTTTTTATCAACATAATTAAGTTAGAACACAGACAACGCTTGCACACATATTAACTTATGCTCAAATCATGCCGGTGCATACACCCATAATAATATTAACTTAGTTTAGATATTATTAGAAGCAAACGGAAAAAAGGTCATAGATTTAATAAACTCGAGTCAGCTTTATTTTTTCTAGTGACTTGTGAATAGTTATTCAATGTCAGATTTTATTTTACATAATAGTCAAATCAGTTGGTCAACGACATAGCCATAGAAACAGAATAATTAATCCACATTTATCTAACAGCAGTAAATGACAGGAGATCCTTACAAAAACTTATTTCTAATGTTAATTATAGGGCCTATACTGATTTACATGATCGTTGTTTTAAAAATAAACAAACGGAACATACACAACTAATTTAAAACTAACCGACCTAATAAATTTGAGTAAGATAACATACAGTAATGAAGCAATAGCAATCAAACATGTCAATGTTATTATAGTTTTACGGTAACGCAAAGTTTCAAACCTATAATTCGACCCATTACTCATATCGTATTAATGAATAATGACGGCCAGTTTTTCTCAGAGCATGTATCTCAACATGCATCATGCAATCATACCTCACTTTCCAATCTTATTTTCAACTATACATCGTATGACCATTCTTATCGTCATATCTTACTGCACCTGTTGTCTATTGTAAATATTAGAACATGAGAATCGCTTGATGCGTTTATATTTGACGAGTTCTTAAACCATTGTCATTTGCCGATGACAACCATTTATTCTCAATGCTAATCCAAAGGCGCCTCAATCTGACATGTTTCTCAAACCTTTCGCAAATAATTATCTTTAAGTTTCAGATATTGAGGATAATCCCTAATAATCATCAGCGATAACATCCATTAGACCTGACCGTGCGAAGTGCGCGTGACGATACGACAACGATTTCGATAAGTTACGCTTCGATAGTTTTTGAAATTATACTAGACAGCAGATTCTATACTCTACCTATTCACGCTGTAGACCCGTAACAACACAATGCAGAATAGCAACTAATTTGTCCGCAGTTAGTAACAATCTTTAGTTTCATAACGACACATACACGTACAGACAGATATCAAGCACAGTCCAAGATGCACTTAAGGCCTACATGTGCACGCAGATCAGCACACGCACACGTACAAGCACGCGTACATGCACACGTACACAGCCGGTGACAGAGAGACAAGTTAGGACATGTCTCTGCAGCGCGAACATGACACAAACAGCATTCCATTAACATAATCAATGATCGTTGCTTCTAGACAAGGCGCCTGTAGTACACTTCTAGTGCACGCGGGCTGATTAGTTTGTGCATTCCTATTGTTTACAAATTACACAGAGTTGAGAGTGTAGTCAGAAACAATCATTGTGATTGAACACACTTTACTCAGTACTGTTCTTGGTGTGGTATCAGCTACCCTTCTGTAATTCTGTACCTAACTGTGTGGACATCAGTACCGCAGCACCAGAGTTTCATTTCGAGGGAGTTTTACTAGCACACTAGTGATAACACTAGTGAGCCAGTGATAACTTTTCTGTCGAGCTGTCGACGGAAAATGTTTTAATCTAACAGCAACGAAAATCCTTTGGGGCTTAGACCCACCACCCGCTATCTTCATCGTCGTTGTTGTCGTCGTCATCATCATCATCATCATCAAAAGCACGCACTACCTCTCCAAAACAAATATCATACTCAAACACAGCTCTGTGATAAAAATTTGTATCGAGTCCCAAACCAGGAAACAGTATTAATGGCAACAGGTGTTCAAGTTTTTAGTCTTTGAAAGTTGGACTAAAGTGGGGGTTTCCAATTTCCTACAGTTTGCAAGAGCGAGGAGGAAGTTTTCACTTTATGGTTTGTGGATCGGGGGGAACAGATTTCACAAAAAAATATTTTAGCATTTCTGAAGACCAAATGTGGTCAAAAGGTGAATGGGAGGTCATTCGTGGATGACCTGTGGGTTCGATTTTGAGAACTTGCAAATGTGTGAACTTCCTATCCCGGGATATTGGGGGTGGAGATCGGGTTCTAACCACAACTGGTTCACTTGGAACTTAAGTGTGAAGATGAACGCTGCTCTCTCCATCACACCCTTCAGTCTGACGTCGTGCAAGGCTCACCTAACCGAGGCCAGTGGCCCAGTGTGCTAGGTAAACACGTCAGTTTACTTTCCAAGCCTTTTACAACTGTTATCGACTTATCAGCATAGGTTGGCAACAGAGGCGACAGAGCGTACACAAATTTCCTGATATTTGTATTGACGTCACAGCCTGACCCGAGTTATATAGATTTATTTCACCATAATACAGATATGGTAGCATTACAATAAAAGAGAAAAAAACACAATAAATTAAACAAAGTGCGCATACAACGTAATTGTGCAATACAAACTAAATTAATAAGTTATAAAGTAAAGTAAAATCAAGTCGGTTTAAGCTTACATATACTGCGCTACTGATCGTTCCGATGCATGCATTATTGTAAGACCGATGCTGGCCTTCAGGTTGAAAACTGATATTCACTTGAGTGTAGTTATCAAGTATAGGTGAACAAACAAACACTTAATACGCTGCTATCTGTTGTTAACTATTAATTGGCGACAGAAACTATTCATACATAAGTATATTGATAAAATAAGAATAGATAATAGCATATAATAATACGTTTTATAACGATCGAAGTCAGAAAAAATTATTCTCAATAGTTAATAGGGTAGTAAACAATTATGATAGTTACTCCACAATTAGAATTGATTTAGTAGCCACTACCCCCTGCAGCCCCTGGCTGTGTAAGGTTGGTTGTGAAAGAATCAATTAGTCGATCCAATTAACAAAGTTAACAAAGTAAAACACTCTCGATACATTGCAGGTTAATTCTATTTGCTGAGGATCGTTCTGTGAAGAATTTCCAATTATTATCAATTTGTCTAACTTCGAGCACGGGGCCTTATGACAGCTGACTGAATTGATGACTTGAAGCCTGACACAATGATTGACACTCATGCATCAGTAAGCTGAACCGAGCAGTATATTAATATTCATGACTTGACCTAAGATGACAGATGTAGGCCAATCAGTGTTGCCCTGTACAACACTCCTGCTAACACGATCATTGACAGCAGTGTGAAATAAGTAGGCCTATTAAAATAAAGTATTCATTATCTTATAGATGAAATGCACCTGATCAACCTCCACGCGTACCCTAGCCTGACGTCGTAAAAGATTAACTTCAAAGACCCCAGGCTTGTAACTTGTAATATTGAACTTGGGGAGTGTAAAAAATCTGGGATGTTAAAAATTGATGAATGGGGGGGGGGGGTAGCGGCACACTAAAAACGAATTTGCACTAATTTTTTAAGCAACTTATATCACCCTCCCAGGAGGAATATAAGTTTGTTGAAAAAATGTTAGTGAAGATTGAGCCGTTTCGAGAATAAACTAGGGGACCGCTGGGGTTGTATGAAACCCCTGCCGGGGCAAGAGCTCTAAGTAAAGAACGCCGTTTAGTACCTAGCCATCTACAGCTATTTTACCACTTTATACTATACTCGGTAGTAGAAGAGCGTCTTAAATTTTCCAGATTTTCAAGCCAGACCGAAAATCGACCTCGAAAACTTTTGGAATGAAACTTTATAAATGCGGATTGCGGAACGACTGCTCAAACAATGTACCAAGCCGTTGTGACGTCAAAACTCAAGACCGACAGAGAATAATTATTATTGCGGATATAACAAAATTGACAAATTAAGCAAAAGCCACCACCATCGTCATTTATCGCTATAAGGGGCCGTTCAAATATGACGTTACGCAGGAGGGGGGAGGGGGGGTCGTTGAAGTGTGACAGCCTGTGACAAGGGGAGGGGGGTAAGCCCGACGTGACGTCACGCAAAAAAAAAAATTTGCGAAGCAAAAAAATTTTTTTTGACCATTTTTGGATTTTTGGGGGAAATTTTGTTGTTTTTTTCGATCGATTTGTCAGACATTTTTCACTCAGAGGGGGGGTGGGAGATTTG
>JAQFYQ010003580.1:0-10556 GCA_034694885.1 Buchholzia appendiculata
TTGACGATAGCTCGACTATTTCGCACTATAGCTGCGTGACCTAGTTTCTGCATGCATGCGGGTATCCGGGCTTGCGGGCAGGACTGGCTCTAAGATTGCAGTCAATGTATTCATGCAGTCGATGTATTTATTTACACAGTCTATATATTTACGTATGCAGTCGATGTATTTATGTATGCAGTGGTTGTATTTATGTATGCAGTCGATGTATTTATGTATGCAGCAGATGTATTTATGTATGCAGTGGATGTATTTATGTATGCAGTCGATATATTTATGCATGCGGCAGATGTATTTATGTATACAGTCGATGTATTTATGTATGCGGTAGATGTATTTATGTATGTGGCAGATGTATTTATGTATACAGTCGTATGTTATGTATACAATACATGTATATTTATTTGTATGTTTATTTGATTTTTTGTTATGAAGGAAGAGCTGCAGCAAGTAAAGAAACGGAACCAGCAGTTGTGTCATATTCTTGGTCAGGGAGAAAGTACGTAGCAGCTTCTTCTTCTTCTCTACTAACGTATTGTTATGAGATGTCGTGAACATTGATTCTGATGATGATTTGACGTTTTCTGTGAACATCTTGAAGTCTATTACTGAGAATTTTTTTTAATTCGCTTTTTTATTGGATTTGTTTCCGAATTATAACATGTGTTGGATTGTTGGTGTATTTTTTATGAACCTTGTGTATGATTTTTCGTTTTCTACTGGTATGGTTAGTTTTGTGTTGTTGTTCAAAGCGTATGAATCAGAACTGATATCAACATATTTGTTTTTTGCTTTTGGTTGTTATCTGTTGCTGTCTCATTGTATGAATATGTGCGGCGTGTGTATTAGTTTGTAGGTTTTTAAGCTTTTTGTCTCTACGGTAGTAACGAGATAGAATTTATGAAGTGCAGACATGTCGTCAAAAATGCCTTTAACCCTCGCTTTACGACTACTGTAGGCCATTTGTTATAATCATAATTCTCTGGAAAACGAAGATTTATTCAAAATGAGTTGAATCGAAAGAAACAGTGTAATCTGTCAGTTGGTGATTTGTTATGAGCTCACTCAGTTGTGATTTCTCTGCCATGGTGATAGGATTGTTTGAGAGCTCACTATTTACTGTTGATTCTGGTTTCAGTGAAGGACAAGACGGCGTTACTGCTCGAGCTCGACGAGCTACGGCAAGTTAGAGATGACTTGACGGAAGAAGTTTCGCAGCTCACGTCTGACCTTGAGAAAGAGAGGTCGAAGGTTCATCTACTCAAGACTGATGCGGACAAAGCCAAGGTTAATACTAAATAATTTCCATAGTACAATCAATAATAGACTTTTTAGGTGTAATAGAAAGGGATGCCATACTGAAAGGTTGCTCAGTCACAGGTACTGAAAGGTTGCTCAATCACAGGTACTGAAAGGTTGCTCTATCACAGGTACTGAAAGGTTGCTCAATCACAGGTACTGAAAGGTTGCTCAATCACAGGTACTGAAAGGTTGCTCAATCACAGGTACTGAAATGTTGCTCAATCACAGGTACTGAAAGGTTGCTCAATGTGACAGGTACTGAAAGGTTGCTCAATCACAGGTACTAAAAGCTTGCTGTCACAGGTACTAAAAAAGGTGTGATAGGAGGCAGAATTGAGGGTAAGAGAGGATCAGTAAGACCGAGACAGAGCATGCTTCATGAACTGATGGAAGGCAAGGAGGAATCATATTGGCAAATGAAATGTAAAGCGGAGGACCGTGAGCTGTGGAGGAAATGGGTACCAGGGACCTGCCTTCCGGCAGAGCACTAATGATGATGATAACTGTACAGGTGGTTGTATTCACTGCAGCTATGTTGTGTATGTTGTTGCAGGGTGGTGGCAAGCATGGTGGTAAATAGCAGGACGCTGTGTGATAGAAGTTGAAGGAAGGACTATGCTAGGACCAACTGTTGCTACTCTTTCCTGTGTTGTTTATATACAGCTGCTGCTGGTATTAGTGATAAGTAAACAATAGACTGCATACACTTTCCGCGATTGGTACAAACTGCACGAGGATGCGCGTGATTGGTGCAAATTACAAATGACTGCTCGATTGGTGCAAAATTCACATCTCTTTTTTGTTTTTACGATTCTGTGCGATACAGTTATCGACGTCGCCATGACTCTGAAGACTTTCTTAACTGCTACGACGAAACTGTTTTAGGACTGAGTAGAATGGATTGGTTTAATTTGTTTGATGATAATTAATCTTTGCGTTTGTTCTGTCATTAATTGCAGAACGTTTTGTTTCAACCCTTTCTCTGCTTGACTGTATGTCTTCTATCTCAGGCTATCTCAGTTACTGACATTAATTACCCCCCCCCCCCCCCAGACTTTCTCTTGACAATAACTGGTGACAACATCATTTGGTTGGAATCCAGGCAGCCAGTCACCGTTGATTTTTTAACAGTTACCCTTATATGACTACAATGCAAATGATTAGTAATGTGTACTATTGAAATAGATGATATGAAAGCTGTTTATGTTCCAAGAGTCGATATTGAGTTGGTAAATGTGTGAACACGATACATCTACCTGAGCAATGTATTGGATTGAGGAATGTAAACTTTTCAAACGCGTGGCTCCGTTCCGTTACGCGTGCTTTCAATAATCTGTTTGTAAGGATGACCTTTAAACTTGGAGCCCGGAGTTTACGCTTTAAAATTAATTAAGTAAATGTTACTATTGCGTGATTCTGTATTTGCTGGTACATATCATCTTATCTTCATCATCATCATTTTGTAACAAATACATCTTCACCATTGTTTTATGTCAGTTTTCCTTACAATTGCCATGATTTTCTGATCACAAGGTAAAGCATTGAGTTTTATTTTTCTTAATGCATTTTAATGATGTTGGAGTATCTTATTTTATGATGCTACTGTGGAGTGGGATATCGATATCGAGTGGTGTGTAAGCAAGTCAGACACGGGGGTGGGGACACAGGGGGCTCGTGATGAAAGTATCAACGATTTCTAAATTCAATCTCTTTGGGTGCATATTATAATTGAACTACTTAACTGTATGGAAATTTGCTTTCTTGTGTGGATTGCTGTATTTATGAAAAGTTGAGGGTCTTTGTCTTTCATCATAAGTTTGTCATTACAGTACTCGTATTAAAATACCAAACAATTCAACTGTTGTGCATTTTGAGGGAAGGTTATTTTTCTAATTTCAGCCAGAATATTGATTAGTTTCAGTTTAAGACCGATAGTTTGAGCGAAGCAGTGTTCTGTGATTGTTGCAAGTGTTTTGATGCCGTTCAGCTGAGAACGTTCTTCCTGTGTTTGAAAGACTTTTGTAATACTGATAACAGTTGCACAGAAGTGAGGAGAGGTTAATCTTTCCCTGTAATTGTTTATATTGTTGTCAAGTATATTTAAGTATATTCATGCGAGTCCAAAATGTTTTGTATAATGATGACTGGGTGAAAGATGTCACGCAGTCTGTATACGAGATAGGTTGAAAATGTGAGCCCACAACAGTTTCTCAAGAAATTTGTTTATTAACAATACAGATGTGTATTAGTATTAGTAATTCTAGTAGAGTAACTAATTACTCGTATTAGTAATTCAAAAGTGGTCACATTATTCATAGAAATATCGTAATTTTATCTTACAATACAAAATTGTTCATGTCGTATTATCATACATATTACTATATCAACAACCGTTCTCAACTTATTCTCAAGCGGAAAACATTCTGCTTATTTTCATAACATCCTCATTCTTATTTTCATAGCTTGCTATTCATGCACTTGATGGTATTTCTACTGTACTGAAGTTATTCAATGCTAATACTGTGATGGATGATAATTATAATAGACGGTGCATTTTTCGGCAGCAAATATACTGTACAGTAAAATCTAATGCAAGAATTACGATCAGCTTCAAATATGTGCAGTGCGTTATATTTATACACGTCAGTTTTTCGTCATAAAATCTTTCACACGTATCTCGAAACATTCACGCTTCACAAATGTCATATCACATTAATATGTTGCACAGTAGAAAGTTTGAGAAGCACTATGATTCAATCGTTCACATATTACTAAAACATTCACACTAGTAAATGTGAAAAACAACCTAATCAGAATAATATCTTTCATTATAATTATTAAAATGTTACACACTAGAAAATGTTGTAATCACAATCATCATAATCTTTCACACGTAAAATCATTTCACACAAAATAGCATAATCTTTTGCAAATAAATTAAAACATCGACACCAGAGAGCATATTGCCAGCTTAGTCATATATCTTTCATACGCAATGAAAACGTTCACACTAAAACGTGTGAATTCTAATGCGGTTAATCAACAGAATCTAAGCGTGTTCTGACTGAACTGCGAGGTACAACTGACTGTTGTACCTCTCGCAGCTTGTAGAGGGTTCAATCCCCGGCGACATGCTAAAAATACACATCAGATGATGATGACGACTACAAGAGTATTATACAAAGCAATAGATTATAAATCAATCTCATGTTTAAAACAATGATTTGCATAAATCTTAATCGTTGGCTGAACATAAGTTCTGTATAGAAAAACTTCAAAAATATAAACAAGACTGTTAAGATGGCGACCTGCGCCTTCGCTATAAATACACACACATATAATACATGTCGGCACACGACGCTACTACAGAGGCCTGTGCCACTGAATATGGTAAGTTGCAAGTTTGGCTTGCAGCTTGAAGATATGGTAGTAACTATTTTTGGTGTTGCCTTTTATAAAGTTCTATACAAATAGTAAAATGTTTCAGAAACATAACGTGATGAAGAGTAGTACAACAATGAATAAACAATGAAATAAAGGCACTTTGTCCAGTGAATACTGATTATCTTAAGCTACTAAAGAGGCTCTGTATTTGTTATTTGAATCGTTTAAGGCATATGACTCGAAAGGACTATGACTATACCATTATGATACAAGAAAATGACCTTGATTCTCTACAAATTTATGACAAAACTGAGATAGCTATCAATGATACGAATAAAGATCAGAAAACTGGTAATACCAGCATTTACAAACTTTACAGAATATTTTCTGAAGCGAGTAAATGGCAGGAAACTGGGCGCCTTATAAGTGGTGTAATTATATTACGCTAGGGCCACGTGGAGAATTGTTCAGACGTTACTGAACTCTTATATAAACTGAAGCACACAACACGAGACAAATCTTAAATAGCACTGCAGACCTATTCATCTAAAGCTAACGAAGACTCAATGCAATCTGTGCATGCTTGCCAGCAGCAATGTTTGCAAAACTACAGCATAAACACAAACAAAGCATTGTAGACTAGAATGTAAGAAATGGAACAGTTTGCTTATTATTATGTGAATTAATCTGCTATTAAAATTATACCAGCATATTTGATCAAAGTTCAAAGTGCTCTGCATTTCGGTTTTACTAGTAAATACATCAACGTTAGCATTTTGGTACTGGTGACATTTAGTTAACATTGTCAAATACATTCAATGTTCTACAATGTGTCTTAATACTCAGTGCATGGGAAATGAAAGTACAAGGTGCCCTTTGTAATTAGATTCGAGCAGGGCCATAGCCACGTTCATTCATTTCGGGTTCAAACCCCCCAAATTTTTTTTCTTACAATTTATGACGTGTTCTAAAGAAATTTCTGATAAAAGGTCGTTAATTTTTTTATGTAAACCCCCCCGAAATTACCATTTTGAAAAAAAGGTCGTCAAAAATATTCAACCCCACCCGAAATGAAATCATGGCTACGGTCCAATCATTCGAGTAAAGTTCAACTAAATACCTGCTATTCAAGATGGCATCAAATTAAAAAAATCTACAATAATGCTCCAGTCTAGTATGCTATAGTAAACTAACTATAAACGAGTGAAAATGATGATTAATGATGTTCTTTTAAATGGTAGGAATTTCGAGAAAAGAAAAGCAGATAGATAAATGTTGAATTTTAGCATGCTCGAGTCGATTTTTTGTAGTGTTTACATTTTATGTATATTATTTGTACGCAAAAAATATACATTGACAAGAATTTTGAGATTATCACTACGGTCAGCCTGCGTAATGTACCATGATAAAGAGTATTGATCACACATAAAATACTAAACAGGGCAAACCAGGAAACAGCAACGAAAGCAGCAACATTAATCAAAATTTGAAGTCGCCTGCTGTGGCAGAAAATCTAGACTATACTGCTTGAGATATATAATCTAGAGAGCATTTTTAGCTGCCAGGTTGAGAAAGTAAAGCAGAATGGTTGACTGAATAGCTGCTTCCGTCATCGATTCGAACAACAAATCGACCGCCGTCAACTTCTGAGACTTGACGGCCGGGCGCAGAAGTGTTGGACCAAACACCGTTGCTAGGTTCTGCAGTGGCATCTTGTTGACGTCACAATGTTTAGACACTCTACACAAATATGATGCAATTGATTACCCCAACTGAAGTATCGACACTCAAAGCAGGTATGATACTGAAATATACTTACTTACGTCGAAAACGTTGAATGAACCCTTACTGAAAATAAAAAATCTATGATAGCGATGATGATTCTTATTGACGACATCAAAAATTTAATCTAAAACAGAGATGCATTTTCTAATTCAGAAAAATCAAGACATTTTCTAAACAGTTCAGAGACAACAAATGTCGATGTTATACACAAGTTATTTCCAGACTGTACGGACAGAATGTCAGAATGACGCAATACAGGCTCAATCAGTACTGAAGTAAAACCAGTTAAAACAGCACTGTAGTAACTTGGGTCAGAAGATTCAACCGTAGTCTGATTCACAATAAATTATTAATAGCAGCATACAAATGACAATCTACGTATACATGTCCTCCTCCCATTTTTAATCTGTGGAACATAGAATGTACAGTACACCGTCCTACATTGTACACCTTATACAATATAATGTAAATACTGTAATCATTGTACATGTAAATATCACACACGTTGCACTTACCGGACAAGGTGATTGATGACATAGATGGCAGTGTTGTAGTTGGCGACCGGCAACTGTTGCAATGTTGCTACAAGGAATTTCTCTTTAGCATCTGGATCAGCCAGTCCTGTAAGATAATAAGACAATAATAATAGCTATTTCATGAAATGAACCGTTTATTTCTCACACATTAAGTTTTCTAAGTTAATTACTTTAAATACAAGTAATGCACTGGACATCATTATCATCACCATTTAACACCAGATTCCCTGAAAATAAATTCCAGAAAAAAAAACACATTAAATTCACAGACATAGATTAATTGTTGCAACTTGTAGTGATGGTGTGCAACATTTTCAACTCATTCATTCAAGCTGACAAAAACTCAATTATTACCTATGCCTTTGACAAAATTTCGATAGAGTGAATCCGTGAATAGAACTTCTGGAAGTTCACGAAAGAACTGCTTGAGCAGACTTGACAGAATGTTGCTGTCCACTTCCTTGATAAGCGACGCAGCTTCCGCACTACCTACAAACGACAACATTAATTCTATAATTAAATGGAAGAAGTAATATACAGTATTGTAAGAAGCAATATTATGAATTAGTCAAATTACTCCTTACAAAAATATAGCTAAAATGACAATTCAGGAAATGGTAATGATTCTGATCATGATGACGATCTAAATGATGATCAAATGCAACAAAAATTCCCCTAAGGCTGATAAAAAACACAAATACTTACAAAATACAACAGTTCTACCATATACAAACTCATAGTAAGAAAAGCTCTGCAACAGTAGTACAATAAAAATATATAATAAGATGCAGTACAAATACAGCAAAGCACAACGCAAATTGCGATGAAACACAATACAATAATAATGCTGCACATTCTGTACCATTTTTCAGGAATGGCTTCTGATCAGAAAAACCTGCTTCACTAAATGTAAACCCAATGCGGTATATTTCTACTTCTACTTATATTTCACATAGCATCGGATTTGAATTTACTTATTCAAAGCAAACATCTGACATCCGTTTCTTCCAGATCAATATTAAATACATCAACAACAATGTACAGACACTGGCCAGTTAAAAAAATTGTCACACAACAAGTTTACAATTTATTCGACCCTTCAGTTAAAAGTAGCTCACATTTCCTTCGCAGAATTCCTCTACCGTTCTTCGAACTTCATAATCACAAACAAAGTACAGACTAAAAGGATTATTGAATTCACTTGTGACCATAAAGAACAGGAAAAGAGTAAATATTGTTGAAAAGCAACACAACATAACTTACTCTTCTTGAAAGCTTTTTTGAGACGTTCAATTTCCGACACGAGCCCAGAAACTCTATACAAGCCAATCTCCTTCAAGCCTGGACAGCGTGACCAACAATCGTCACTAGTTACAAAACTATACAGTTCAATCATAAAACAGTACCAAAAAATACTGAAACCCTAATCACCTTGGTAAGAGAGAAGTTAATCAATTTGAATGATTTGATATTAAAATATCTTGTTACACTTGGTTTAAGAACTTTCAGTAACTAACTTCTCAGAACCCTAATTACTGGTGGTTGGAAGATCAGAGTATCGATTCCAAAATTGACCATGATCTTTGTTTGCAATGATTGAATTAATTAGGCGAGTACAAATTGAATTAAACTGAAAACAGCAAGTGTTAAATTTACAATCATCAATATCAATAAACAAGCGGCCTACGACACCGATCATAAAGAAAAAATAAACTATTAGTTACAACAAAACTCTTAACATGTTCAATCAAAAGAACCAAATACATTAAAATGATGAAATTCATATCATAAATGTTCATATACTGCTGCACTGAAAAGTCACTGCATCAACTTAATTGAACCCTTACCCAAACCAACCATCAGACTTCGTAGAATGTGCAATTGTACCACAACAAATTAATAATATTTAGTCACAAATATATGTAAAGAACAAAAATATCCTATTTGAATTCACTTACAATCTGCTGCCAATTTAAATTTAGCAAATCAGTAGAAGAGTCAAGTAAAAAGGTTCAGTAAACATATGGGGATGACCAGATAGCTCATTGGTAGCGTGCTCGACTCGTAACTCAGAGGTTGCGGGTTCGAATCCGCGCCGGGAGTGTTGTCTGGTAACAAACTTGGACAAATTGTTCACGTTCCATTGCCTGTACGGGAAGGACCTTTGACATCCCACCCGTGCTTATCTGGTCGGTGGTTAAGTCGTGCGTAGTAATACGTAAGACAAATAACCATCGCCAGGATCTGACTTCGGACAGAGCACTATCATCATCATCATCATCATCATCATCATCATCATCATCATCATCATCATCATCAAACCATTTGAGACAACTTTTGATAAAGTAGACCTGTTAAATTTTCCCTGTCGATTCATTATCCTCCTTTATAGACTACTAATCGCTTTCAGAAATTGTTTGTGCTGTTTGTACTTCAACTCGCGCCGACAAGAAAGATATATTAACAAAATCATAGATGTGGAACTTGACACAGCTTACTACAAGTCAGACTGCACAAACACACTTTAGTCTTCTACATACAGTACACAGAGAAGTGATGGGTCAAGATTCCAATTTCTTCCTGAAGGTATTCTGCTTTTCCGTAAGTGTTCTGCTTTTGGATGAGTGTTCCACACGTTAACTGACGTGTGTCTACATACACTATATCCCAGATGGACTGAGATAATTATTGTTATCCCCCTTGAAATGTCATTAACCTTTGAGCGTAGGTCTGCTGTTGGCTCGTTTTCGTGTATGATGACACGGATGATGACACGGTACCGAGGTTGACATGTGATCATTGTCTTCGAAGTTGTCAGTTTGCACTTGCTTCTTTGCACTAGAACCAGGCTGAAAATTATCAAATACAGGATGATGTGATCTCACTTTTTGGTACCTGATAGCGTTCTTGGCGGAAGTTTCGTATATTGCGACTTGCAATAATCGAGTTTTGTGCCAACTGTCATGCACGATTGCCACCGTCCGACAAAAGTACTGGGCTTATGATGCAATCAGCATGCGTAATAATTGCTTTACAATGCAAGCCAAGCGTTGCTCGCCTTTGCAATGTTGCTCACATATCGATTGCATGGCAGGTTCTGGTCAAGGGTTACTCCGAGACTTTAGTTGCACGGAGAATACGGTATTAAATTCTGCGGCATTGACGTGTCTGAATTTTTCTGCACTGATTTCCGTGTAACTAGTCAGCCTTGTTGGATTGACATACCTTTCCATGTGATCCAGTTTTTTATCGTTGATTACCTGTGAACCTGTTTTGTACAAAGTTACAAATTTGTCATATCTGCCACAGTTACATTATGATGGTACTTTTAGAGAAAGGCTCCTCCACATGTAAAGAAATTGTACACTTTAAAGGCTAGGCTGTGGAGAAAATATAGAGGAAACAAATCTGTCTCGAATAGAAACAAGTATGTCATGGCGTCGGTAAAATGCAAAAGAGCGATGTTGGCTCATTTTCTAAAAATATTGAATCGAAAATTCTGAAGTCGGCAAACTCGGGTAAATTTTTCCGCTATGTCAATTCCCAAAT
>JAQFYQ010003581.1:0-10556 GCA_034694885.1 Buchholzia appendiculata
CACTTGTTTAACAGGCATTGGTTTAACAGGCACTTGTTTAACAGGCACTGGTTTAACAGGCATTGGTTTAACAGGCACTGGTTTAACAGGCGCTTGTTTAACAGGCACTGGTTTAACAGGCACTCGTAGAGTAAAAACCTTAACTAGTTTGACTCTAGTGATGCAGGCGATCATATTTTTTTCTGATACGTTCCGCATTGAGGGGAGGAGAGGACCAGGAAGACCGAGGCAGAGTATTCTTCATGAACTGATGGAGGGCAAATAGGAATCATATTAATTCATGGACAAATGACAAGGAAAGCGGAGGAACGTGAGTTGTGGAGGAAATAGATACCAGGGACCTGCCTTGGCAGAGCACTAATGATGATGATGACGTTTCGCAGGCCCGAATTCAGAATTTAACTTTGAAGGAAGATTTTTGACTTCCAAACATTTTCAATGACCCTTTCTTCAAAATGTTAGCTACCTTTTTAAATTGTCAGTTTGGGTTGAGTTTACCAGATGAAGAAACTTTACAGATTAAAGGAGCACGGCATAGACTTGAACATCCACCAATTTAAGAAAACTTGTCATTTTGTGGGATTCCAAACATGTGAGCTCCGTTCTTAATGCGGCCCTGACATACCTTAGAACTCCTTATAGTAAACGCAATTATTCAGGGACTGTGCAAGTGAGTACTTTTATGGGTACTATTGTGTAGGCACATACCTTACACCTTGCTTTTGCACAGTTCATGCAATTATTTAATTATTTATTCCATGCAAGCCATTACATTATATATGTGTGGGTGCATACCTTACCTTGCCTTGCAATTCATGCAATAATTCACTGCATGTACAGTACAAGTACATGATGTATAGATAGTACTTTTACGTTTACAACTTATAGTTCATGCAGTCAATCATTGCATGTGCTAGTGTGTACATTGTGTGATACACCTGACGAGTTACAGTTGATGCAATCATCCCCAGCATGGCTGTGTGTGGGGGGATGTCCATAAAGCTGCCCAGCCTGTCGTGTACATTGATTGATTAGTAGGCAAGCTGTTGTACTCTCCTAGCATAATGAGCTCCCTTGCTTGCTCCACTGGTCATCTTCTTTATGGCCTGCAATAGGTGTGATTCATCATGACATAGTGGGCCGTGAACCAACTGTTCTAGCATGTTAGCATAGAATGCCATAGAGATGTCAGACAGGACTGCATGATAGTACTAACGATGTTCTGCTTGATAAATGCTTCATTTACCTCAGTGAGTTTCTGATGTGTTCAACAACAGTTAAAACTGCAGGACAGTTGCTGTAAGTACAGACCGTACAGTAACTGTTGTTGTGGTGTGTTTATGTTCAAGTTGTGGTTGGTCTGACCTCTTGTTATCAACTGATGTCC
Source organism: Buchholzia appendiculata (assembly GCA_034694885.1). Classification (NCBI taxonomy): domain Eukaryota; kingdom Metazoa; phylum Annelida; class Clitellata; order Enchytraeida; family Enchytraeidae; genus Buchholzia; species Buchholzia appendiculata. Next base: position 1,388 of record JAQFYQ010003581.1, read on the forward strand.
AGTAATATAGCAGCCAACACAATAGACTCCCCGTGTTGCTCCACATACTCGGTCATCATCATCGTCATCATCATCATCATTATCTGCATCGTCATCATCATCATCATCATCGTCATTCAACCATTAGATATTCGTGAATGGGTCAGAGCTTTTATAATTTGTTTGTCAAATATGATTAAATTTAAAGTGAAGACAGACTTGACATCATCCTTTGGGATAATTTTCGCAGTTCTAACCAAGTCATATCTGATTAGTCACCGTTTTATTGTTGTAAAACATTCGATCGTATAACCTTTGAATAATGATGGGCACTGCTGCACAGTCTAAATTCACATTAAATATAACATGCATGTGTGAGAACCTGGTTCATGGCTATGTCGTGCGGTGGCAGTATAGAGGCTATTCAAAAATAGCACTTTACATAATATAGCTTGATGGTTACTAGATGTTACTTATTGATACCTATTACCTCCGCCCACTCGTGCTCGTGCTTTAATAAGAAGATTGTAGCAGCTACATGCCTTGCCTAGAAGTAGCCTCTCAATCGATGCTGCTGCCCTCTCTTATTCATGCTTTGATAACATTATACTGCCCAGGCGATCGATGCTCATCTTTCATTGGTTCCCAGAAGATTATTTGTTTATGGCTCGTGTCCAATGAGAAGGCATTAGTAGTTGTAATAATTATGTGAGTGTGGATTTGACCTCGTTGAACCCTGCGACCAGTCACATCGTTGACTATTGTCTGCATGGAATCAATACGGCTGCGATGTCCGTCTGTCTGTTTGTCTGCCTGTTTGTCTGTGTGCGTCTACTGCTGACAGCTGCGGCTGTCTTGGAGTGTGGCTGGAGAAGAGAGGACTGCTGCTCTCTTCTTTCTCTCTCTCTATCTGTTCCCTCTCTGCTCTCTTTGCTCTGTCTCTCTCCCACTCTGGGATATATTGCCCTTGCTTGTCCAGTAATTGCAGCGCTGGGAGGCTGCTGCAGCTGCTGATATCAAATATTGCGCGCGGGCGGCGCTGCAATCTGTCTCGATATCTGTCTGATAACTTTGGTCCAGATCCTCAGTCAGTCGGTCCGGCTAGCTGCTTGGACCTAGTTGCTCTTCTTCTTGGTCCCAATACTGGATCTCTCTCTCTCTCTCTTGTGAATGAACTTTGTCCTATGTAATCATGTCAATGAAGTCAGTGTTTGATGCGTTTCTCATGCAGGTGTCATCATGAATACAGCTTTGAACAAATGAGTTCATTGAGTCCACAGGAAGAGAGATTAAAAGGGGTTGTTGAGTTCGAGATCTGGTTTCTTGATTATTGTTTTCTTGGAAGTGTAAGGGAAAACCATTGAGGGCATAGTTGGAATGTTCTAGTCTAGCCATAGATCGGACGAATTGGATGTCTCAATATTGGTGATTTGTTGAATGTTTTAATTTTACAGACAATTTCATGAAGCATATTTAAATGGTAAAGCTTATAATTATTATATTCCAGGTTACGGTGATATGTTTAGTACTTGAAATGTGCAATTAGGTATTTTAATTAAGTGCAATTTTTCATGTTCTGTCTTGTATGTCACTGGTAGCCTTGTTTGCTGTATAATGTACAGTGAGAAGTTATAGATTGTTTTTAATGTACTGGAACTGGTTTTACTTTAAAAATGTGGTGAAATTTCTAAGTTTATGTCTTTACTATAAATTCAACGTGATTGTGTAATTTGTGGTATATTTTAATGGACAGAAAGTGAGTGCTCAATGAAAGCGATGTACAGTGTGTTGACATGCAGCTGTATGTATTTTAAATCCTTCAATGATTAATGACTGATGGTGAAATTTGTTTTTGATCAAAGCAGGGCCTGCGGCTCTTTGTGGGCTCTAGTTCATTAGATTTTGTTCCTTGTTAAAGTTAGGCTGCTGCACGTAATTTGATACATGGGTGCTACATGCCTAGGATGTGTATGCACAATATTGCAGCTCTGGTACTACTGGAACTTGATATCTTCAGATTACTTGGGTGATGATTTCTATCAGAATGGTAAATTGGTCTTCAGCAGAAACATTTTACTGTGCACTGATTATATACTTATTAACTTTGTTGTTGTAGTCGCCACAGTGACAATTGGAGCACGGTAAAAACACCACAAATCGTAGGTGCAGGAGATAATATTATATTGTAGCATTATATTGTAACTATTGTACCTGTATTGCAGATTATCATATCCACTGTTCAGTTCAACAGCTAAAGTTATTAATACCGATTATAGGTGTCCCTCTTCCATCCTCTTCCCCAAGCATGAAGTGCGCCTCGAAAAGTCAGTGGCTGAAATCTTAGCACGAACCAAGCATGTAAAAGAAATGCTGCAAACATATATTCATAAATGGTGTCATGTTCTCAATAGTTTATTACTCTTTGAGAAATTTAAGAAGATTTAGGAATTGGTCTTGGAGTAATGGGTCTTGGAGTAAGGCGGTCAGGATAGGGATCTAGATCACCATCTGCAATTTTGATGATAATGTGAAGAACAAGTTGTTATTTCAGTTACATTATGGGAGTAACAGAAATGCATTTGATTTATAAGTAGGGTAATACATTAAGCATTAGGAGAAATGGTCGGGAAGCCTGCAGAATTGGTTACAATTTGAGATTAGATTTTATAATCTGGAACAGATTTCTATTTATGTACACATTAATGTAACTCCACCTTTTGCTCAGTAGCAAAATGATCATACTCTGTTATTTAAAAAGTAATGACATTTAAGTATAACTAACATTTAGCCTGATTTAGGTACAGTATATTAAATAGTATGCGGTATATTAAATAGTATGCGGTATATTAAATAGTATGCGGTATATTATTTATTATTTATTTATTGTAACTTATACTTTGACTGTAACTGAATTTTAAAGTGAAGTTTTTACCTACTGAAGACACAATATAGCCTATTTGTGCTGACGTGCCGTTAAACACCAATCAATCAATTAATCAATTATATGCGGTATATTAAATAGTATACTTAATAGTCTACTTGTGCCGGGGCCTTTATCCTAGGGGGAACTTGGAGTTGGAGAAGTTTCAGGTTGGGATGGTTTACACTAAATAGAATCTAGTGCCTGAGGGTGGGGAGTTTATAGTTCAAAATTGTGTGGTCTTGAGTGCATGCTCCAATCACCCTGCGGGGGGGATGCATAGAGTCCCTTGTATGTGTGTAACTTTGTGTAGTTTGTATTTTGTAGTAAGGTTTGGAACACACTATAAATAATTGCTCCTGTAGCTGTGAAAGTGCTTATGTTCTATAGACCTACTGATCACATTACGTTGAGCAGCGTTGAATAACTGAATGCCCTCGCTGCGGCCCGGCGCACAGCTTTCTCTCATCCATACATCTTTTAAACACAATTCATTATACAACAGGTTGTGGTGGGGAGGGGGACATGAGTGAGCGAGTCTGACTCCAGGCTATGGATCGGAATTGCAAATTAGGTTCAGTTGAGTTCTTGTGCTGTAGCTGCCTAGTGGCTTGACAAGTGAGAGAGTCGAGTCGCTAATAGTATGTCACATTTGACCCCTCGTGTCGTTAATGCTTCGATAGTTTTTATTAATTCCAACTTGGGAACAAGCCTGCTGACTCCACCACCACTACCACGGCAAGTCCGTGTTTGAAATGACAGACGACTTGGCAGCTCTGCTGAAACGTTCACTGCTGTGGTGATGGATGAAAGTCGTCTACATGCTAAATCTCTCTTGATTGCTGATCATAATGATAGTTGGAAATCAGACAATGCTTGGAAGTTTTAGTTGTTTGATGATAGTTGGAAATTTGACAATGCTTAGCATGTTAGTTATTATTTTCTGTAATGAACTATTTTGAGGTATTTTGAGCATGTTTTTCAACTATGGTTTAATTGTCTGTGTAATTGGATTTTGCATTGTTTGTTGTTGTTCACTGAGTTGTGAGAAATAAAAACTACTACTTAGTTGGTTGAAGAAGCCAAACAACTTTTTTGTGAATTAATCGAGTTTTGGGATTGTATGTACAAATGAACAATGTATCTGACTGTGTAGCATAGAGGCTGAACAATGGTGTACATACTCGGCATACTTAATCAGCTGTTCTTTCTTCAAGAGAGTGCACGGATGCTAAAAATCTGATTATTTTGACGAATGATGATTATTGTGCAAACGATTTATGCTTCTAATGAAGGTATATCCATATCAGAATGTAACCTCTGGAGACGAGTTCTGTGATATATTATATCATCTTGCTTGCATAATAAGATTATGGCAGATTGAGGTTTCATTACAATAACAAGTCATAAATGATTGGCATGTTTTCACACATTCTTTAACCAGCATGCTATTGTTGCTAGTAGCCGATAGAGTGCACACTATATTGTGTATTGCGCAATGAAAGAACTGCCTGGTAATTCATTTGAAGCATTATCTATAGGTTGTCAGCACGACCCTAGCCAGAATTTCTTTCATTGGGGAGGTTTGAACACAGAAGATGGTTATGACGAACAGGGGTGGTGTGGAAATGAAAGAGCATAGGAAAATCGTTTTTAAGATTTTAAACCCCCTCAAATTCAGCCCTATATGGCGTATCTCCTACTGTGTTTGAATTTCTTTCACATTGATACGGTGCTTGTTGTGTGTGTGAACTGGCTTCGGATGCAAACGCGGTGCATATTTGCTTAGCATAGACATGATGAATGCCTGCAAATGAACTAGTTTCATATGGATACAGTGCGTGCAAATCTGGTGCAAGTTCTATCCTTGTGCACATGAACTTTTGCACAATTCGATGTTTGAACTTCACTATGTAATGCTTCTCATGAGCATTACCGTATTTGTGGTGTACTTGTACTGTACCAAGTACTACATACATCTAAGTACTTGTACTGTACCAAGTACTACATACATCTAAGTACTTGTACTGTACCAAGTACTACATGCATCTAAGTACTTGTACTGTACAAAGTACTACATACATCTAAATTTCTTACACAGCTCAGTGTGCAATAATGTACAGTCCTGTAGTTTGTTCCTTTCTTTTTCAAATTGCCTGGAATTGAGCAAGAACTGAATGTGCCTGTTGAGCCTTGGTTCCTGTGTTGCATTGAAACGCTTTCGGCGGCGTGATCAGTGTTTACGATCAAATAATTGGATTCAGCAAGCTCCCTACTCATGGCTTGCTTGCTACTGGTCGTTCACTCTAAAGTCACTGTTGAAATGCACTGCATGAACCGTTCCAAGCTGCAAGGCAACGGTTGTATAGTCTTCTAGCTTGTTGCTTTTCCACTGTGCGTTTGGAAGACTACTGTTCAGAATATTTTTTTCCAATCCAATGTACGGTAATACTCTCAGTTGGGATTCTCTTGCTTAAACAAGCACATAACAGTGTTTTGTTCAGATGCTAAGATGTTACGTAATATTTTGCAACGCTTGAGTAGTTATTGATAATAATTGATCTAGAGTGTCTAAAAGTGTGTATCTCATATAACTTTTGTTTGTTTGTTTGTCTACAGTGTGCTACAATGTAAGTCATTGTTCAGTGAAGACGTGACATCGACACCGTCAAGTTGTCGCAATGGCGTCGCAGCCTCCGAAGGACCTGTACGAGTTCCTCGTGGAGGCGGAGCTTGACCAGTACTACACACAGTTCACGACCGTTCTCAAGGTCATCACAATCGCTCAGATCAAGTACATCGAGGACGATGACCTCGTCGGTCTGGGCATGACGAAGCCAGAGATGAGGCGCCTCAAGAAGTTCTTCAAGAGGGAGAATGATCCTGGCGCTCTTGCCAAACTGAAGAAGGTTTGTTTTCGTGTTTTCTACGTGCCTCTGACATAACTGACTGGAAATCTGTGCTTTGATCTAAATGATATGTTATGAAATGCTAGAAATGATCTTAGAATGATTAGGTGCAAAATGTTGTATTCCCTTATCTATGAGGCTTGAAGGTTGCTGTATTCCCTTATCTATAAGGATTGAAGGTTGCTGTATTCCCTTATCTATAAGGATTGAAGGTTGATGTATTCCCTTATCTATAAGGATTGAAGGTTGATGTATTCCCTTATCTGTAAGGATTGATGGTTGATGTATTCCCTTATCTATAAGGATTGAAGGTTGATGTATTCCCTTATCTATAAGGATTGAAGGTTGATGTGTCTATCAAGGTTATATTCATGCATCATGGGCTTTTATTATTTGATCTAGTTCTCATCTTGACTGACATCTAACACTTGTCATGATTGGTGTATACATGGTTCCTGATGCTCCAGGATGACTCTAAACAGTCTGAATGACTGGTCTCTTTCTGACGAAGGGAAATCACCCCATTCCCTGTAGTACAGGTTTGTGTCAATAAGGGCATGCTGTCATAAAAAGTTTAGCCACAATCAGCCCTCGGGGTCATTAGGTGAAGTCGGTGCATGCTCACCTCGGACATTTTGTGAATGGGAACAGTGGACTATAATGGATGACGATGATGATGTCTCATGGTGTTCCCAGAATAATATGTTGAGAACGATATTTGTGATGATGATGATTACGTGATAAACTGAATCTGTTTCAGATGTTGATAAAAGGTCAGGAGGATCTGAGTGCCAGTTGCACGCAGTCCAACAAGTCTCCACAGCCGGTCAAGACCGTGCAAGACAGTGAACATGTTATCAGTGAAGACGACGTGTCGCTGCACCGAGAGCTTGGGCGCGGAGAGTTCAGCACCGTGCACCACGGTATCTGGAAGAACAACGGAACAAAGGTAGGCGTTGCTAGAACGTTCTTCTTTCACTTGCTGGACTCTGAGGTGTAGCATTCTTCTTTCGTTTGCTGGACTCTGAGGTGTAGCATTCTTCTTTCACTTGCTGGACTCTGAGGTGTAGCGTTCTTCTTTCACTTGCTGGACTCTGAGGTGTAGCATTCTTCTTTCACTTGCTGGACTCTGAGGTGTAGCATTCTTCTTTCACTTGCTGGACTCTGAGGTGTAGCATTGTAGAAATAGTTAATTCGTGGTCAAGTTTGTGAGAGTATTGTGACATTCTTTGGTTCTCTTGTACTTTAGTGCCGGCATGAGAATTTTAATTTTATTTTGAAGTTGTTATTTTAATAATTTAAAGCTGGCAAAATATTCCATAGGCCTAACACTAACCACAACCAAACCCCAAATTATAACCCTAGCCCCAACCAAACCCCAATTTATAACCCTAACCCCCTGACCCTAACCCTTAGTCCAAAGCAGTGTACAAAAGTAAAGGTTAACCCATTTTTAAAATGCTTTTCTGCGGTAATACTTATTTGTCTGCATGCTCACTCTCTGTTCTCGATTTGAATGAATGATTGAAAGTTATGTAGCCCTACAACAAGTCCTGGTAACATGATTCGGTGATCTATAGATAGGTGATACACGGCTTCTGCATGTATGCGAGGGAAAGTGTAGCACCAATAAAGTGTTATGTTTTTACGTCTCTTGAGATGTAAAAACATTACACTTTATTGATGTTAAACACTTTCCGTACCGGTACACACTTTCCTTACACACTTTACTTGCAGACATTTACTGATATGTGTCTGATTGCAGCATCTCAATTTTTATTTAAAACTCTTGAGATGTAAAAATTGAGATGCTGCAATCAGGTGCATATCAGTAAATGTCTGTAAGTAAAACTATGAACTGTTGATAGTTAATCCAAATCCAATTATACAATGCACTGTATGCAGAGTACGTATGTGGCTTTTTCAAGTCTGTTAGTTGTTGTTACTCTATTTCCAGGTTGATTATTGGTGTTGTTGGTCCAGATTGATTGGGTCCAGGTTGATTGGGTCCAGGTTGATTGGGTCCAGGTTGATTGGGTCCAGGTTGATTGGGTCAAGGTTGATTGGGTCAAGGTTGATTGGGTCCAAGTTGATTGGGTCAAGGTTGATTGGGTCAAGGTTGATTGGGTCCAGGTTGATTGGGTCAAGGTTGATTGGGTCCAGGTTGATTGAGTCAAGGTTGATTATTGTTGTTGTTGGTCCAGATTCAAGTCGCTGTCAAGAGCATCAAGCGATCTGTCCTTCACCGCAGCATCCCAGAGTTTGTCGAGGACATCGGGGTGATGAGTGCCTCGCGAGACGTTCACAAACATCTCGCGAATGTCTTCGGCATCGTCATAGCAGAAGATGTCGTTCTACTCGTAAGCATGAACTCCAAGTATTTATGATGAGTAAAAACTGGTTATTTAAAGTAAAGTGTTAATGATGAGGTGAGAATGATGGTTTTTACAATAGAGTAAGTCTGACGCAGGCTGAAGGGGGAAATGAGGCTCATCGGGAGTTTTAAAAAAACAGCGTTTATGACAGAAAAAAACAGCGTTTTACAGTATTATGATTATTATTATTATTATTGTTCGTGTGTGCATGCAGATGTACTTCTTATTCTCCACTCGTTAATGGTCTGCCATTCATCTTTGCAGTATGTTTGTGTTAAGCACAGGTATAGAGTTTGTTTAACGACCCTGAGGGCTCATTACGGCTGGATTGTTATTAGCGCATGCCCTTGTTGCTTATGCAAACTCATGCTAGGAATTGATTGATTTACCTTCTTCAGAGAAAGTTATTCTGATTTTTCGTTTGATTGTGGAGGCAAGTACGGGCTAACCCTCACCTCCGTGGAGGAGCTAAAGAGCAGATGGCAGTAGTCTACACTCATGCTACAGCTCTGATCAGACTACCATCCCTTAGTCATCTCTTACAACATGTACAATACCTGGTCTGGGCTGTGCAGTGACCGTATTCTCAGTTTTTCACAGCTACACTGGTTGACATTCTAATAGATTAGCACTTGATTCTGTCAGCCAAATTAGTAATACACTCAGTTATTAATTATTCAACTTGTCACACAGTTTATCTGAAGATTGCGTGTCATTATTTGGCACACAGAATACTCACAGTGTGTAGATTATTACTGGCACATAATGTAGTTTTATATTTAATTCACAGTCTAGATCGTGGTTGCAAGATACATTGATGAGTTCTTTGAATCTTTGGCACAGCACAGAAGTTTATTTGTAATGCCAGATTTTCTTGGCGATGAAGTTCTGATAATAATATTACTTATACATCATCATCATCATCATTAGTGCTCTGCCCTAAGGCAGGTCCTTGGCATCCATTTTCTCCACAACTCACGGTTCTC
>JAQFYQ010003582.1:0-10555 GCA_034694885.1 Buchholzia appendiculata
CAGGTTCCACCGAGTCCAGATGTTTACCAGGTTCCACCGAGTCCAGATGTTTACCAGGTTCCACCGAGTCCAGATGTTTACCAGGTTCCACCGAGTCCAGATGTACAGGTGTGAGAGGTTGTGCAGGTGTGACATCAGTAGGCAAGTCTGCCGATGATGATGTCACTGCTATTTGTTGAACAGATTGTACAGACCCGTGGGATACGATCTGCGAATTGTGCAGATCTTCGACGGGAGGCACCAAATTGTCGTCGTTACTCGTTACAGGATCTATCGCTCGTTCCTCTGACGCATCTGTTTCACCTGGAACTAACTCTGACTCATTCACTTCACCTGGAACCAACTCTGCCTCACCCGCCTCACCTGGAACCAACTCTGCCTCACCCGCTTCACCGGAAACCAACTCTGTTTTACCCGCTTCACCTGGAACCAACTTTGTTTCACCCGCTTCACCTGGAACCAACTCCCCCACACATTCCACATCTTCACTGAACGGCAGGACGTCAACCGTAACCGTACCACAGTCGTAAAGTCCAGATGCACCGACTGTGTTGTCTGCATCAGCCAGCTGAGACACAACTGCATCAGACGGAGTATCAGAGATCAACACTAAATGTTTGGTTTCAACGTTGGAAATATCGTCGGAGATAAGATCATTGTTACATTCCGTCACACAGGCAGATGGAATAGATTCAACGCTGCCTGTAGAGACCGTGTCATGGATAGAATGTGTAGGCATTGCCTGACTGTGGCATAGATCTTCCAGTGTGCTCAGGACACGTCGAGTCGACTCAGTGCCCACAGAGTCGGTCTCTCTCGGAGCACTCGACTCCAGCTCTGGTCTCTCACGAGTCTCCGACACTGACGCACTACAACTGTCAACAACGGGCGATGACTCGTCGGACTCGGTATTCAGAGCAAGATAATCCGTGGAGTTGCTAACACTGCCTATAGGCAAGGCCATGGCATCCACTTCACTATCAATTCTGTCAGCTGACGACGACGTCTGCTTATCGGCTACATTCTGCTGCGAGGTTGACGTTGTTAATCCACATTCAACTAGTGTCTGTGTAACTATTGCACCTGAAGCTACAATATCATCTACAGCTTCAGACATAGGAACATGCCTGTTTGTAGTAACATCTTCCATCACCGGTGCGTGTGCCAAACTATCATTGGAGTCAGTAGTAGCACACTCTCTAATCGCAACGTCCTCAGCACAGACTCGCTCCAAGTGCAATGAATCATCTGCATCGGTTTGTGGAATGGAATCAACCGACTGGAACAAACCGCTTTCAACTGGTTCTACCATTCTACAATCATTAGAACTCAGTCCGACGACGAAGGATTTGACGCCGTTACCTTCGTCAGTATTGCTGCTCAACTTAGTTCTTTCATCAGTACCGTCGCCTTGTTTAACAACCGAACCATTGCTGGCAGCCTCAGTTATTGTAACTTCACTAGTTATGCTGAGTTCATACACGTCTTTAGTCGGAGGTACTTTCTCCAGCCGACATTCTGTATCAGCACAAAGTTGCACAGATTCATCTCCAGCTGGAATTATTTCTATAGATTCATCTCCAGCTGGATGTAATTCACCAGGTGCAAGTGTGTGCCCAGCAGGATATTCTTCACCACACACAAAGTCTTGTTTATCTGACGACTGACTCTCCTCTTCCACTGGGCCTTCTCCTCCAGTCACAAGTCCACTGCCAGTTAGAGGATCTTCGGTGTGACCTTGGACAACATCTCCAGAGTCTCTGCCGACAGAGGAAGAACTGGTGGTCAGTGAAGTGAGAGCAATGTCAGTCTGCTCAGAGACGTCCACTTCAAAACCATCAGACGTGACATCAGTACCATCCAACAATAACCTCTTGCTAATCTCCTGAATAGACTCTTCAACAGCATTTATGTAATGGTCTAACAAGGTCCCTGATTGGAGCTCATCTAACCTGCCTCCTGATTGGCCCTCATCTAACCTGTCTTCTGATTGGAGACCATGCTTCTCACACTCAGATCTGCCTTCTGATTGGATAACACTATTCTCGACTGTTTCGCAACGTAAAATCTCGCCCGGTGGCATTGGTCTGGTAGACTCGGGAGCTGACCAATCCGAAGCATCTTCCCCTGCAGTCTGCGTGAAAGATTCATCCAATCTACAGGTGCCGTGCTGCTGATCAGCATCTCCCTTACTAAAACTTTCCATAGTGCTGCACACAACAGTGACTGGACTTGAAGCATGAAGCGCTTTGTTTGTATTTATCACAAGCTCAAATCTAGTCATTGGCACCTCAAAGTTATACCTAATGTGAACTGGGCCACTAGCACGGATTGGACTAGAATGACTAAACATACCATGCTGTTCCTCTTGAATAGAGTCAGAATTCTCTACAGAGCCTTGGTCAGATTGGCCGACATCTTCAATGACATCTGTCTCGCACAACTCGTTCTGTTGACATACGTCAAATGTACTCATGTCATTTGTTCCTGCATTGTCATCAACGTTCTTAGCGACGGCGACAGAAGTCATATCTGCATCAATGCGAGGCTCAGTATTCAAGTCTGCACGCCGAGCAGAAACATCACCGCCATCCAAGTCGGTGCCATGTACCTGAACAACATCAGCGTTTGCAATTTCGACCGATGGCAGGTTCTCGAAATAGCCTGCCACCAGAGAGTCTACTGCGTTCCTAACCGACGAAGGCCTGTTTTGTGACATGGAATCATTACCCACGTTATAATCAGATTGAGACAAAACGGTTGCGACGTTTAAGTCTGGTGAATCCGGGGGCTGTTCAGCACCAAGAGACTTTGTGCCTGGGCTTCGTGACTCATCCTGTTGTTGTGATGTTTGGATCGAAGCATTTATGACCGCTTCACTGCCCTCCACTCCACACTCATCGACCACCGCGCTTGCATGCTGGATTAACCTTGATCCGGATTCATCTGGATCTGAAGGACTCGTCGTAGCATTGTCTGTCTGCTGCAGATTGTCAGGATCCCTAGTCACCAAGTCCTGGAACTTTACTGAGGAGAAAGACGGCTCTAAAGGAGACACCAGCTCGCCATCCACTGGCACATCGTGCACAACACTGGAAGTACTGCCTCGTGAGGATGACATTCCTGCTTTGCTCAACTGCGGGGACAAAGAGCTGTCGGAAACATCCGTCGACTCATCGTGTTCCGCATCATCCATGGAGCAATTAAGCATGATGGTAGTATCACTGCTGGAGTTGATTACTGATGACGATGGTGACGAAGATCGTTGCTCGTCATCTCTCACAGATTCTTCTTTCTCCACCACTGCTTTACCAACCGCGTTCCTGCTCTTGACATTTTTCCTGCTCGTTTCCTTGGATGATAGATCAGATTTGGTTTTTGATCTTGATGTCTTAGAATCTGCAATAATATCAGGATCGGGAACGTCCCCTTTGGAGTGCAAACTGGACGTTCCTTGACTATTATTCTTAACGTCGGAAGATTCTACAATTTTCTTGGAGCGTTTGTTGCTTCTAGGCGGCTGTGAGCTCTGCTCAAGCTCAGACTCTACTTGACTTGTGCTATGTGATGACAAATCAACACTATCCACCGAAGTAATCGACCTTCGGGACCTTCTAGTCACGACACGATTCGGAGAACCTTTCCTGTGAGCATTCTGAGCTTCATCACTGTAAACAGCTCCTACCCCTCGTCCCTTGTTAGGACTTGATACCAAGTCACCATGATCAGGCTCTCGCTCACTCACTATTGCAGCATCACCCCCCACCGGCGCCTCTCCCGCCACCCCCACACCCGCCGCTGCTTTAGTTCTACTGAGACGGAAGTTCTCCAGGCTCTGCATGAAGTACTTGCTATTCTCCATTATGTCTCGTAGCTCGGTCGATTCACGGGAAAAGGAACGCCTCCGACGTGGGTCCGACTTCTTCCCTTTTCCAGTTTCCTTTCCTTCCTTTCCACTTGCAGCAGGCTTTGTGTCTGAAGGAGTTTCACTGCAGACAATTTTATCCTTACTCGTGATTGCTGCTGTTATTTCTGTGGATTGGCGTCGAGCAGTTCGAGACCGACGGCTGCTCAAGTTATCGACCTCGGGTGATCGGTTAACATTTATCTTAGAAGCTTTTTTCGGCGGTTGAACTGGATTTCTATCTCCAGATTTACCTGAAGGCTTCACATCTCCTAGAGACAAGGATCTTGATCTTGCCTTACCGCCATGTCTTCCACTAAGGTTCTCATAGTCACTCGGATCAACACGCGCCTCGGACGGGTCAGATTTACCAGCTGGCTTCGAAGCGGCTTTGCTCGCACGTTTTCTAACCGATTCACTAGTGTCCTTATCACTCCCATCCACAGATGTACGGATTTCTTTCCTTCCATCTCCCTGTTGTTCTTCACTATGTTTTAATTCACCCTCCACCTTTACTGCAGATGATTTACTACCACCGGCAAGCCTGCTTCTGCTTCTCGTGGACTTCAACTGCCGATCTCTTTCTGGAGACTTTTGTTCTATGCTCGCTTCGCTTTTAACAACATCCCGTCCAACATTTTCAGCACGGATCTTACAACGTTCACCAGCCACGCCCTCATCTGTCTTTAATTCCGATGGCTTTGTGTCAGCACTGAAATCGGTTTCCCGAGATTCATCTGTAACATGCCGAGGCTTGTCTACCGCTGCTTTCTTCCTTCGTTCCGACTTACCACAGAGCGCAGACGAGATATCTTTGACATCTTGTGCAACAACCTGACTATCTGATGGTAACGCCGAAGCATTCTCAGAGCCCACAGTTTTAGTGTCACGAGTAGCTGACAACGTTCTCCGCCTTCCAGTTCGCTTGTTCCCTGTAGCGCTCCCTGCTTCAGTCGTACCGACGTTAGACGGTAGAGATGCTGAAATCATTTCAGCATCGACGTTTCCTTCTTTTCCGCTACCAGCTTCAATGACGGATGCTTTCTTAGAGACTTTAGGCACTTTCCCTCTACTACCTGTTACGACAGATGAGCTATCGAAATGTCCGTCCGACTGTGCCAGCTGCTCAAGATGTTCCTGACAGCTGCCGTCTGCAGAATGAAGCATAAACGCACTTGTCATGTTTGAACTCTTACTGTCTTTGCGATTACGTCTCTTTTCCTTACCGACTGCATCACATGTTCTGTCAATGGAATCATCTTTTCGATTATCGGCATCTGAACAACTCAAACCTGTTTTTGTTACAGATAACCTTTCTGCACTGCCCGTCTCAGAGGTTTTCTGCTCCGAGTTGCCTTCATGAACAGAAGTGTCATTTGTTTCTAACTTACCCGAGTCAACGCATTTCATCTCCGACTGGCCACAAGAATTTTCCGTCGGGTCCGCATCTTCCTTTTCCTTCTCAGCCTTACACATTGACCTCCTTCTCTTTCCAACACTTTTCTTCTCATCGTCAATGATTCCAGCAACGATCGCCTTTTCCATTTCCCTATCAAGTCTGAGCAGCCTACCAGCTTTTCCATCTTTCTTCCCATCAACTTCAGAAGATGAAGAGGGCTTTACAGTACTGCTCTTTTTTCTAACACCGCGTTTCTTACTTGAATCTAACGAAGACAATTCGTCAGAATTCAAAGACCCACCTTTCTCAATTAATTGCTCAGAAGAAGCTGCTGCATCGGTACTCAAAAGAAACATTTCTTTCTTATTATCAGTTTCTACTTTCTCCGGTCCGGCCTCATCATCGATTTGTGACTGAGGCTTTTGACCTTGGGACAAAACTGATGTTGCGCAATCCGGCTGGAACTGGAACGAGGCCGACTCATTCGAATCTCTGTAGGGTTCAGTATTAAAGGACAGCCTTGTTTTGCACTCCTTCTTAATGTTGGACGTCGATACCACGTCAGCAGAAGATGGCATCGGGACGGCATCTGATTTTCTTCTTCTTGGCTTTCTCGTTGACGACGGTTTCCCAGATTCTTGTCTTTCACTAGTCACCTCAGATATATTGTCAGCTGCTTTCTCATCAGAGGAACTCTTCTTGTTCCCTGATCTACCCTTGGATTTCAACTTGGTACCGTCATCAGCGCACGTCGATGCTGAGTTTTTCTTTACTGTGCCACCTGCTTCACCCTTCGCTACGTCTTGCATTGATTTCCGCTTCTTGACATTCTTGCTTCCGTCTTCTTCGGTTACGTTTTTCCGTTTTCCTTGCACCACAGCATCAGCAGAAGGAACGACGGCAACGCCAGGTGGTGAAAGAGAGCGCTTAGGCTTACCCTTAGGTTTAGAGATTTTTCCCTCCACGACCGATACTACTTGCTGTGCATTCGATTCGCATCGCTCAGCAGATCCCTTTATTCCATCTTTGGTGCCACTCTTTGCTGCGAGCGAACGGTTTGTTTCCTGGGCCGCATCGCTTGCTGTAGCCAACTGCCTGCAGTCAGCACTCGCACTTCTGCACGAATCTTTCGCACATGAATCATCGAATGTCCCATCAATATGCGAACTTGTCACGATGCCAGCAGCTGACGACGAATCTCCTTTCCACGTGGAACTCCCATCTGACGCACTAGACTTGGCAACAACGGAGTTGGAACACGAGACACTCGTACTCACAAGGTCACAGCCTACACTAGGTCGTGGGCATGCCTGAGCTGAGCTGAGCTGCGACTCCCACGACCCACTGGTAGTCAAGCTACCATCAGCCCTTGTAGTTCTATATGAGTCGGTTTTATCATCTAATCTATCCACATTAGCACTGGACGTAGCAGTTGAATTATCATTAGCATCGCCTATCGCAGTGACGCAGTTATTCGTTCCATCCGACAACTCCGCGCACGCTGCAGCCGACAGCGAACCAGCAGATTCCACAGAAACACAAGACGCCGTTGATGGCAGACAGCCTGAAGCGCAGCCACCAACGTCTGAATCAACTCGCGAAAAGTCCGACACACTGGGACCAAGAACCGGGAACTTTACGCCGAATATATTAACGGTAGGACCTGGGGGGGAAGCACCCGGAGGAGTGTGATCAGTCGTCCCAGGGCCACCGGAAGACATGAAAGCTGCCGGAAAAATGGGGCTACGAAGCTGTCTGCCGCAAGTAGCCAGTGGGCTGTATCCCGTAGACATGATCGCAGAGGGTAGGCTGTAAACAGGAGAGATTTGAACGCACGATGTCGTCGGCGTTGCTACTTGCGCCGTGTTCGAAGACGACGTTGCACAGAGCTCGGGTGCAGAGCGTCGTACGCACCGTTCAGACACAATGTGCGTAGCCATCGCCTCGAGAGAGCCGGTCGTGATCGAAGCCGGATCAATGACCAGCGGCCACGACACGGAACCGACTGTAGACGATTCGACGACGCGATTTCCTATTTCCGAAGAACCGGCGGGCGATTGAAGAGAATTCTGCGCGGCAGACAAGATGTCCGATAACTTAGTGCAAGACAGTTCTACTGATGACATCTGTGTACTACCGACATCGCTCCTTCGCTCGACGTCACACTTTCTTTCCGACTTAGACGGCAACAGTGCAGCCACGGTTTCTAAAATACTCGACGACACAGACACTCTGTGGGGCGTTTCTCTTCTCCTCAGCGCCTCGCTGCTGTCAGAACACAACTGTGATGCGGACGATGACGCTGCCACGTGTGACGTCACCATGTCACTTACTAGGACACCAGCCTCGGTGCACGATGGTGCCGCTGAACGTCGCGTCACCAACTTCGGTCGATGCGAGACGAGGTTCTTAACGCGAGCGATCTTTCCGTCGCTGTCCGAAAGTTTTCCGCCAGCGTTCGCTCCGACAGAAATCTCCGACGGAGACTCAGAATTCCCCGCAGCAGCAGCATCTTGTCGCCCGTCAGTGCTGCCATACGACTCGGTGCTGCTGCGCGAATCAGTTCGCCCGATGCTACGCGCCTTTTTCGCGTCTCGCTCGCCGACCAGCGAACTCTCCCGTCTGACATTCTCCACCTTTCTTCGACTACCATCAAGACTTCTCGTTCTCTTCTCTTTTCCGCCCCTGCCGACCGACTCTCCGTCACTGTCCTGTGCTGGGACCGCCTCTGAGCCGGCCTGCGGCTTCCTCTTGATCACTCGGAACCGGTCGAGCGCAGCCGAGTAGGCCAAGTTGCATGTCTCCTTGAGCCTCGCGACAAGCTTCGACTTCAGCCTACGCCACTCTAACGGCGCGCTCATCTTGCGCGGCCGAATGGACGTCACAAACTGTGCTATCTGTCCGTACGTGTGCGCGTCGACGGCGTCCGGCAGTTCAGCCTTGAGCTGATCGTGAAGGGACGCGGTCGGCAGATCCTCGTGATCCGGAGGAGACGAGTCTCGGGTCCTTGGTCGCACGGATTCCTTGTCTCCGACAGACGAGGTGGTAGACGCCTCGATCGCTCGGTACACAGACTCGGACGGTTGAAGGTAGAATTCCGACAGAAGGCACATCTAAAGAAAACGCAAACAAAAAATATGGCTGTAAACCAGATTTTCAAAGTCTAAGAAATATTTCTACAAATATTTCTAGCATATCACCGAGCATAACAACACAAATTTATTTTAAAACAATGAACAGTTTTTGTTTTCTGTTTCTAATACAATATTGCAGCTGGATGTAAAGACTACCGATCTGTGTCCTTCTGTGTCCCTCTCTGCATGTGTATGTCCACCTGTATGTGTCCCTCTGTGTCTGCCTGTGTTCCTCTCTGCGTGTGTATGTCCACCTGTCTGACATCTAATTGAAGCTACCTCTAGTTATTAACGTCCATCAAGTCTGATTCTCACCTCTCTGATGTCTTGCTGACACCTCTCTTGCCAACACCTAGCCATAACTCTCCGCGCCAACAAAAACCTCGACCTACATCCCAAACTGACACTGACTAAAACCCTAACCACCACCAATTATCCTAACCGCCCTATCGATCAACACCAACACTGACATCATTTCTTGACTGCATAAATCAGATCGGGCACATATCGTGAGTGTCTCACCCTATAGATGACAGGCTGGGTACGGAAGAGCTTTGAGAAGGTGGAGCAGAGCGTGCCGAGATTGACGTTAGCCTCGTCGATCTCCTGCTTGTTGTGTGTGTACAGGGTGGCACAGACGAGACGGAACCGTTCCTTCCTCAGACAGCGTAGAGCGACGTCCGCACACACCGTCATGTATGCCGTCGAGAACTGCACAAGCACATACACACAAAACCACATATTGTACGGGTTTTTACATTCACAAAAACTGCATGTTCTACTGGTTTATACAAAGTCATGTATGCCGCCGAGAACTGAACATACACAAACACCGCATGTTTTACAGGTTTATACATACGCATACACTGCATGTTCTACAGGTTTATACATACGCATACACTGCATGTTCTACAGGTTTATACATACGCATACACTGCATGTTCTACGGGTCATAGACTGCATGTTCCACGGGTCATAGACTGCATGTTGTACGGGTCATAGACTGCATGTTGTACGGGTCAAACACTGCATGTTGTATGGGTCATAGACTGCATGTTGTATGGGTCATAGACCGCATGTTCTACGGGTCATAGACTGCATGTTGTACGGGTCATAGACTGCATGTTGTACGGGTCATAGACCGCATGTTCCACGGGTCAT
Source organism: Buchholzia appendiculata (assembly GCA_034694885.1). Taxonomy (NCBI): domain Eukaryota; kingdom Metazoa; phylum Annelida; class Clitellata; order Enchytraeida; family Enchytraeidae; genus Buchholzia; species Buchholzia appendiculata. Next base: position 9,599 of record JAQFYQ010003582.1, read on the forward strand.
AGACCGCATGTTCCACGGGTCATAGACTGCATGTTCTACAGGTTTAAGTTTACACTTGATTAAACATTAGAATAAAACGAGATGGCGATAATTTATCACATGCATTATTGAAATATGCAAGTCAAGTGGAGTCAGGCCGAACAATAGACTCACCATATACCTCCGTGTGCTCGGCAAGACGAGCGGCGAAGCTTTTGGCGTCAGGAATGGCACCCGGCTGTAATACTTTCCATCCATCAAAATCCGAAATGCTAATTCGTTTGCTATGCAGAGTTTAAAAGCAGCGAGCGTTAGCTAGCATGCTCATGGTAATGTTCCCCTCTACTCGCGGAAGGAGGCATTGTGGTTGTGCCCAACCTACAATGATAGCTGTAGCGCTGTTGTGGGCTATTGCGGACAATGTCAGTCTGGATTATAAATTATGCTGCTGATAAGCATGAATCAAAGATTGACATAAATCAACTATTAATCATTCCATAATCATCGCTTGTCGATAACAATGAGGAGCATGAGTAGATTGTAAAGCCCAACACCAATGATCGCCAACATTACGAAGATCACCTGAGAGACGACTGCGCTGACGAAGACAATGAGGTGACTCGTACTCTGTGACCTTGAGATGACGTCCTTCACAATCCACTCCATCTTCTCCGGCGTTGTGACCCTTCGCTCCAGCGGCAGCCAATGCTCCGCCAGCGTCTACAGTGCAACCATCGATACATGTCTTGTAATAGAGAAATGTTCATATCAGAAAGTACTGGCACATTTATCCAAGCAGACTCATTAACTAATGTGTGCATAAGCAGTAGTACTGACCTAATTCACTCATTAAATAGCTTAATATATATTATCAATATCAAATTATTCAGCATTGTTAATTGATGATGATGATGATAGTGCTCTGTCCGAAGACAGGTCCTGGCGATGGTTATTTGTCTTACGTATTACTAAGCACGA
>JAQFYQ010003583.1:0-10553 GCA_034694885.1 Buchholzia appendiculata
TAAAATAGCATTATTGTGCACTTTGACATTATTTTATTTCTTCATACCCTAGGGCCCAAATACCGTGGCTGCACCCAACAGGAACCTTTTCATTTGACTTTCATTTGACTTTGGTGATTTTTCAGATCCTTTCTCATTAATTTAATTTGTGTTATTTTGGTTTCTCGTTTTATTGTAATGCTACTATATCTGTACTATGGTGAAATAAATATATATATATATATAATTCACGAACTTGACCTCACTGCAGGTTTAAATAAAATTAACAATTTCTTAACCTAATTAAAACATATGCCTACTTACTCGAAGCGTTCGCTTGTTCAGCTCTCGATCAAAAACGTAAAGGCAACGATCATTGGCACTAAATACAAAGAACACACGTCAGCAACTAATTTAACAATTTACACAGCTACTACAAAATATATCTAATTTTCAATATACTATTTCTGCAATCTATATTCATCAACTTTTACTGAATTATTACTGACATCACAAAAGTTCTGTTTATTACTTCAAATACACCTTTCAACAAACTTTTAAAATAAATTATAAACAGTTTCAGATTTCGTTTATTTGACTGATATATTTAATTACTCAATAAATTCATGTTACATAAATAATAATGAATTGAGTAGTCAAAATAACTTAAATGAATATGCTAATCAATAGTTCAAATAATTTCACCCAGTAACAAAGGCAGCAACTCAAAGCACACAACTCAAGACTACACTACAAGAAGCTGCAGTCTGATACGGAAGGACAATGTACATACCCAGTGTACAGTGTACATACCCTCCGAGGATCTCGGTGTTGTCCTGGGAGAACGTGACGGAGAAGATGCAGAAGCTGTGTTCAGTTTCTGGGTCGAGGCACAGCGCCGTGTGCAGCTGCTGCTCTCCGTAGATATTGCATAGATGCACTGCATGCACAAGCATTCAGTCGGTGCATCATAGAGTATGTCATGGCATAAAGTATTGCATAGATGCACCGCATGCACAAACATTCAGTCGGTGCATCATAGGGTATGTCATGGCATAAAGTATTGCATAGATGCACCGTATGCACAAACATTCAGTCGGTGCATCATAGGGTATGTCATGGCATAAAGTATTGCATAGATGCACTGTATGCACAAGCATTCAGTCGGTCGGTGCATCATAGAGTATGTTATGGCATAAAGTGTTGCATAGATGCACCGTATGCACAAACATTCAGTCGGTGCATCATAGAGTATGTTACGACAAAAAGTATTACATAGATGCACCGTATGCACAATCATAGACAGTCAGTGTATTGCAGGACGAGTCATGGCCTACAGTATTGCCGTACTTTTGAATGCATTTATAAACAGTTTCTTTTATATACTTTTTTTAACCTTACAGTATATTCTTGCGTCAAAGTAACATAAACTTGTTTGCTTACAAAGAACTGTATCACTACAATTGAAGTAAATGAATTTAAGCATGATACTAAGTTTTCATGATAAATGTATTTTCTTTCAATGATCACAAATGATTACTATAATTAAAATTATATTCGTAAGTTGTTTCAAGCAATATCTCATAACTATGAGAGATAGTGCATCTTAAGCAACATAATAGGATATCTTACCGCAGCACTTCGAACAAATCCCTGCTATAGTTAACAATGTGTACACAATATTTGTCGAGTAATAAATTTGCAGTATTAATAACAATAATAATAATTTCATGTAATTAATTTCATACTTGGATAAATACATACCATGTCAAAAAAATCTGCACCTAGTACAAGGAAGAGAGAATTGAATTACTTACAGTAATTAGACCAACTGGAATATACGAGGTAGTTTCCATCAGGGCTAGTTTCACAAAAATATACAGCACACTTTAAATCACATCATTGCATTTCTAACCAGCATAAATAAAATCTACTCAAAAATACTTTGACACACATAAGCAGGAATTAAATTAAAACAAAAATAAATCTGATAGCTACAAATATCCAATCTCATCCATCAAAGTCCGTTGTCATGCGTTTGTTTATTATATATTCTTTATTCGTCAAAAACCATTGACACATCATACAAGGTAATAAATACAAAAACACGAAGAAATAATTGACAATAAATATATAGAACAGCTTAAAATATTCACTTGTCAAAGTTATTCAAATAATTTGCAATATATATGTAGGACTATAGATACAGGACATTTTAAGACACTACTAACTTAGAACATGCAGAAATACAATATATGAAACTTGTACGAATTGTACAACCAGTACTTTCATTTACAAATGCAGATTGAAATAGTCGCATCAATATATATCAGAACTAGATAAGCTAAGCTATCTCAGAAATGTCTCGCCTACCTGAATGCAGTATCAAGAACGCTCCAGCCCACGTCGAGGGCTTGGATCGCACGAAACTGCTTGAATCTTCCTCGCGTAGTGTCGAACATGCGAATGTAACGGTCTGCAATAACGACATACAAAGAGTTATGATTAAAACATGAGGTAACCAGACACATCAAGTGTGAGATATAGTTTTGAATATGAAAATAGTTATTATAAAGAGTTTATGATGTTATTCCAGATTATATGAGAGAATTCAGAGTGCACAGAGTCAATTTGGACCGCAGTACGTGCTACAACAAACTCAAATATTTCAGTTAAAGCTCGAAACTGACACAAAAGAGTGTAACTTACCAATTTACACATGAAAACACTAACACCTAGCCAGACAGACAGTGACACTTGCACTGACAGACACTGACACCCAACCTCACAGGAAGTGACACCTACATATACAGCTAGTGACCCCTAGCCAAACAGAGAGTGACACCTACATATACAGCTAGTGACCCCTAGCCAAACAGAGAGTGACACCTACACTGACAGACACTGACACCCAGCCAAACAATGACACTTACACTGACAGACACTGACACCCAGCCTCACAGATAGTGACACCTACACTAACAGACACCGACACCCAGCCTCACAGGTAGTGACACCTACACTGACAGACACTGACACCTGGCCTCACAGGTAGTGACAACTACCTGTGAACATACACCAGAAAGTGACACTGGGAGACACCTACACTGCAGACAGTGACACCTGACCAAACAGTGTTCCCTACACTGACAGACATGACACATAGCCAAACAGACAGAGACACAGAGCTAGACAGACAGAGTGACACTCACCTTGACATGCAGACATGAAGACATCACCGGACTGTGAGAACGTTCCACAGAAAGCTTTCGCATGCAACTTGGCGACCGTCTTCATCGTATTCGGCAAAAAACTGCGCGAAGCAAGAACATCAGACCATAGATGGATCAGATTAGCTACTAAAGGATCACAAGCTCCATGTCGAACACACATAGGTGCAACCAGGTGCACTAGTTACTTACACTGGACGTAGGCCTATTTCAAGAAACTGGCGTTCATTTGATGATCAGGTGAATTCTGAAAACTTTAAGCGATATTGAATATATAATATAAAGTGTATTTTGACTAAATGAAATACACTTTGCATACAAAGTTTATTCAATGCACTAATTGCACTTCAATGTAGTCCGACTACATAATAAACATTCACAAAATACATTATGACTCCACATCTAATACAATTACTCAATAGTATACAAATACGGTTATCACAAGTCAGTATAAAGAGTGCACTTCACAATTCGTAAGCGCACTTGCTACACAGTTAGACACTTATTATCCAGCTAGACACCTAGTTAGACACCTACCTTGATTCTTGCTACACAACTAGACACCTACTATACAGATAGACACCTGCTATACAGATAGACACCCGCTATACAGATAGACACCTACTACACAGATAGACACCTGCTATACAGATAGACACCTACTACACAGATAGACACCTGCTATACAGAGAGACACCTGCTACACAACTAGACACCCGCTATACAGATAGACACCTACTACACAGATAGACACCTGCTATACAGAGAGACACCTGCTACACAACTAGACACCTGCCATACAGATAGACACCTAGTTAGACACCTGCTACATATCTAGACACCTAAGTGGGCACCAGCAATGCAGTTCGACACCTATCTTGACACCTGCTATACATCTTCTATACAGTTCGACATCTCTCTTGACTTACTTGGAGTTGATGGCTCGACGATCAACGTTAGAGAAACGACCCAACGGCAGCAAGCCATGCTCACGCTACAACAATTATAGACATCATCACTCCTCAATACACACAGTGATATCAGTGACACATCACTCAATACATACGCAGTGATCCCTGGACACATCACTCAATACAAACATGCAGTGATCCCTGGACACATCACTCAATACATACGCAGTGATCCCTGGACACATCACTCAATACATGCAGTGATCCCAGTACACATCACTCAATATATACGTGCAGTGATATCACTGACACATCACTCCATATATACGCAGTGATTTATGACATCACTCAATATATACGCAATGATTTAGGACATGTCACTCAATATATACGCAGTGATTTAGGACATGTCACTCAATACATATTCAGTTATTTAGGACACGTCACTCAATACCTACGCAGTGATTCTACACACACATATGCACAAACACAGTCAAGCAAGTAACAACGTTCCGCAGAAAAGTTAGACACATTACACCAAGATTTCTCCAACAAAGCTGCTGAAAACATTGGATGTGCACATTTTCTGTAATGCACTTATACATACCAAAAGATGACACATTCGTGACCCTCCAATTATTTTTTTGGGTTATAAATTGATGCATTTTTTCATTGTTTCCACTCCACCAACCGATCGCCAGAATAATTTCTATATTCAAACTCCCGAAATGACATTCTGACTACAGTGCTATTCGCATAACTACTGCGTACAAAGTTTACCTGTTGAATGAGTTGAGACATGCAGGCTTTTCTTTTTCTCTTCGCCCCGCTGCTTTCTGATTGGCCAGAGCTCCGCGTTATATCGACCTTCAACTCGCTTGTCTATAATATAAACCACAGAAACTAAACAACAAGACCAGTCACTCACAGCAGGGTGGAATTTGCCAGGGGGGGGGAGAGTTCGACACCCCTTGGCAGATGACTTGACCCCCACCTCATCTGCAAAAATTGCAGAGGGATCAGTTTTAACTAATTTGGACTTTCCCGACCCCCCCCCCCTATTTTTTCACAAATCCCACACTGACTAACAGCACAAACTATGATGTAGTCATCCAAATTGGCATAGTTTGGTTTCACGAACTAGAGAGGAGGGGAAGCCAAATTACATAATGTTTGTTTTAGTACATGGGGAGAAGGTTTCCCCAAAAAAATTCCTGATGCACAGGCAAAGAGTCAATTACACATATTTTAAAGTGTCAAATTGCAAAAAAGGTTTCGATTTACGGTGGGATTAGCCATTGCCTAATCCCTGATAAACTTTACCAACAAGCAATTAAACACGCTTCTGATTGCAACCACAAAAGTAGGATAACCTGCACTACAGACGACATTTTAACACAAATTCATACAACATTACAATACTCGTTAACTTATATTGAGCAATATATACATTTCATATTTCTAAAGTACTGATTTTAAATTCTTACAATTAAACACTATGAAATATTACTGAGGTTAAAAACAAATTTGTTACAAAAACATTCATTACGCAATAAATTCCGTCGAATATTACCCGAATTTTAGAAACTTTATTGAATTACATTAGGAAAAATGCACCACACAAGAGTTAAAATAGATTACATGATGAAATAAACATCAACAAACTGCAGAAACTTACCTCTATAACCGAAGTATCGGGACATTTGTCAACTACAAAATAACAAAAACTTGCAGTCACAAATGTTTAAGACAAATAATTTCTTCACATGTCAGTTAAATGAAAACTGAAATTCTCTGTCACTGCCCACATTTGTGCACATCATCTATACAGTATCACGTGTATACAGCACAGCACATTCTCTTATAGTATTTTCTTCAAAAAAGGATTTCAAATTTATAATTTAACCCCATAAAGACTTGTGTTCTGATCCATTCTAATACCAAATTTTACAAACAACTGTAGAAGGCAATTTAGATTGCAAAAGTACACACTGTACACACTGCTTGTATGTATTTGTCACACATTAAAAACAAATACATACATACAAATCGTTAAAATACTATCAAAGGCACTTTGCTTTACATGACATAAATGAATCCATTCAAAGATCTAGTTCACAGTAATGAATCAAAGATATATCTCGTCGCATCCTCGGAGAATCTTCGAATCAGGGTATATCCTGCCTGAGCATTTGAATCAAATCAGACAACCTTCAATTTTCCAAACAGGTCAAAAACAGGTCTATGCAAAGAGAATCAGTTTCAATGCATGTATTGAGCACCAATCCACTTACCTTCAGGAGCCTTGTACGGGATAACTCCGCCATCATCGTCGTCGTCGTCATCTATTCCCTCGTCGCTGACAACCATTCGATGCGGATCAGAGGAGAGCAAGATATTGTGCACCTGACCACTAAAGAACATAAACAATGTAAAGATGATCTACATCCTCGACCATTAACCTCCATTCACATGTCGCAGTCAATGCTTCAGATTATCAACATATCAAGATTAAACATACAACTGAATGGTGGTGTGGCAGCAGAATAGCAGCTCTGAGATTTGCTATTTATACATGAGCATCGAGCATATATTGTCTCACATACAAGGTGGATATTTGATAATGTTAGTAATTTTAATAACAATTTGCAAGCTATGTACAGAGCAGAATGTTGTCAAACATCAAATCTTAGTACAAATGCAAGTGGAATCTGGGTTAGGTTACACTCAAAGATAAAGCACAGTGCAACAGATTTGTTTGAAACATTGGAAAACATTCATTTGGAAAACATTCTGCGCCCAAATTTAATTAAAATCATGGTGTGCAGAGATCCACCTGTCAGCTCTTAAATCACGAATGTATTTTTAATGTCCTTTATCGACCAAATCAGTTCTAGCATAATATTCACACATGGTTAACAAACGCCTCCTTGAAAAGCCAGTTAAAAGAAAATTTGCCTACTAAAATATAGTATTTTCTTCAAAAAAGGATTCTAAATTTATAATTTAACCCCATAAAGACTTGTGTTCTGATCCATTCTAATTTCTAATACTCAATTTTACAAACAACTTTAGAAGGTAATTTAGATTTTGCAAAAGTTATAGTAGCTACATGTCATATGAGAAGCACAGTGCCACTGTGATAGAAGATGCGGCACACATTTGTCTATGTTCACTGCCAAACATATCACAGCTTAGTCGTTCAACTTCGCTTACACACTCCTGGTGTCAAGCATTGTGCCTCAAGTCAATGTTATAGTCAAGGAGAATAATAAGTAGCACAAGAACTCGCAGTCTATCTCAGAATATTGCACCTCACAGTGAATGTACATCACATTTGTCAGGAATGTACATCACATAGAGGTTTTGCACGGCCACATAACAGTTTTTTTAACCATTAGCAACGCACAGCTACATATCTAAAATGGCACAGCTCATCGCGCAACAGCATAGCAGATCGCAACGGGCCATAACGGATCATAGGAAATGACGAAGCACCCGCAATGGAACCCCTAAGAATCATAGAGATCACCCGTGTCACAAAATTATCTTTCAAGTCATCTAGAATTTCGCCACTATCTGTCATATGGTCAGTTACGCAAAATTACCCGTAGCAAAATAACTGTAGCGCGATCGACGCCATATTTGGAGACTAAATTTGGAGACCAAGCTATATGTTGCTAATGATTACTAAAGCTGTAACGTAGCTGTGCAAAATATCTATAACAAGCTGCAGTCGATGGCCTTAAACCCTTTACCTCATATACTTCTATTAGAATGAAAATATTTCTTTAAAGATACAATTGTTAACAAAAGAGTAACACTGCTTTGCAACTATTTTTCGCAACGTCTCTAATCTTCACGACTTATAAAGAATCTGGCTTCTCAGTGAAACGTTACAGAACACAAAGATGACTACTACCCACGGCAATAGTTGAACAACTGTCTCAACCTTCGTATAAGATAGGAAAGTATCGCTGCTATGTCCGTCTGTCCGTTACTATCCCTGTCACGTCTCGCAGACCCTGACGACCCGCTGTTACTACCCCCAGTCCCTCGACTCCAGCTGCTTCGATCCATCGTCACGCTGTTTGAAGTCGGTCTTCTACAGGCCTACTAACAACATCACAGATGTGGATGAGAAAGAACTGGGTTCAACTCCTGTCCCACGCCTGTGATCAGAGATGAAGACAGCTGGGCTCAGAACTTGCCAAGAATGTTGATTGCAGCTGAAGATCAGCTCAGTTCAGAGCTGGCCCAGAGTGTTGATCAGAGTTGCAGATCAGCTGAGTTCAGAGCTGGATCAGGGTGTTGATCCGAGATGAAGATCAGCTGGGTTCAGAGCTGGATCAGTGTGTTGATCCGAGATGAAGATCAGCTGGGTTCAGAGCTTGCCCAGAGTGTTGACAGAGAAGAAGATCAGCTGGGTTCAGAGCTGGATCATGGTGTTAATCCGAGATGAAGATCAGCTGGATCAGGGTGTTGACCAGAGATGAAGATCAGCTGGGTTCAGAGCTTGCCCAGGGTGTTGATCCCAAACCATGTCACCCGAGCTTTGAACTATTAAAACACGTACAGATTAGGTTAGAAACCCTGGAAGTAAACAAACTAAAATGGCAAACTAGAATCTGGACAGCGCTATGTTATACATAAGAGGATTTTGTAATCAACATGTACACCATGTACGAGCTACGGAGAAAGCATTCAGTAATAGAAATAATTCATAACAATGTTCAACGGCGTGCCGAATCTAAGATTGATTGTTCTAAGATATCTGCTTGATTCAAGCAATCCTTTCAATAATAATCTTCAATAATACAGCATTAAAATAAAAATGCAAAGAAAAAATAAATGATCATTGTACCTAACTAGGATATGGGCGATTATTATAATGTTTTTGACCTATGCTAAGTCGCTCTGGCTAAGTAACATCGCAATGAAATCCTACATTGGAATGCAATGTTTGTAGTGCCCCAAAATGTCATTGGCTTGATGCTTGAAGGTTTGATGTGCGAATTGTTCAATATTTTATGTAACTTGCATAAGCCAATACGCTCAGTCATTCTTAATTGTTGCCATGAATGACTCGACAATTTCTTACACCGTAGTGTATTTAGTAACAATAATTATTACCAAGACACGTAAGCCTACTGTAACTAGGCCTGTTGCTGGCTTCTCAATGAAAAGATCAGCCTTAACGACACGTACCTAACGGCAACAAGTACAGTATTAGCTCGTCACGCCCACATAATGAAATGTTATGAAATTATATAAGCTTTATTCGTCAAATATGACAGAGCACAGTACAAAATACAGTGCAAGCAAATAAAAAGAAAATTAAGGTTATAAAGTCTATGCAAAACTACAATCTAAAAAAACTACAATATGCCTGCATCTAATATATGCCTGTTTTTATACTAGGGCCCAAACTAGGGTACAAATGGCCCAGTGATTAAGTGACTCCCAACAAGGCTAAAAGGGGACAACAGGTGACAAATGTCATAGTCCCTTAATTAGTTAAATCTCAACGTTCGTCGCTAATTTGTATTTTAAAGACAAAAACAATGCAAATTATCACATAATGGTATCCTTTTGCTCACGCAAGTAATGCTCCACAATTAGCCTCAAGCTGGCGCTTCTCCGATCTTTTTAAGCTGGCTTCCAATGGTTCGAGGTAACACTATATTGCTCAGGAATTCCCAAACAGCAACAATAATTGTTGCTTTCTATAGCTTATTATCATTATCATCATTATCACCATCAAAACAGGCTAATAATGGTCAATTTTACACGCCTTCTGAAAAGCACTGATCAGCCACTGTACATGGATAACCAGCCTAATTTCGCCTGTTTCCATCTTCATCTATTCTATCTTTATTCTTCACAATAATGTCACAGGATTTGTGAACTGGTTCATCATAATATGTCAATCAATCTAGTACGAGCTATTTGCATGATGCACGAGGGAATACACGCGTTAGGGCCCACGCGTTCAGCTGTTTCTCCATTCACACATTATGTTGTTGCGTTAATAAGTTTTGTGATCATATAATTATTTTGGGTGCAGTTCTTTCTGTAGACGCTAAATAGTTTTGCCGAAAGTAATTTTTTATATTTTTGTCCGAACTTGTGTGCCTAGTGTTTGTTTACCCTAGATCTGTAGCCCACGTGATTCTTCTACACGAAAATAATTTCTACAATTTCTTAATACATTTTGATGCATTAAAATTAACATCGAAATAGTAAATAATATTTCAGCGTGTTATACCGGGTAGGCCTAACTACCGAAAGGGACCGAAAGGAACCGAAAGGGACCGAAAGGGACTGAAAGGGACCGAAAGGGACTGCAGGAGTATCTGCTAAAAAACATGTTTTGGAATTTAAGGCTGGCAAAATGTTCTATAAGCTAAACCCTAACCCTAACCCCAACCAA
>JAQFYQ010003584.1:0-10553 GCA_034694885.1 Buchholzia appendiculata
ATATAAGAACCATTCCATTACACATAAACTTCTATATATCGATGTCAAAAATCCAATAACTTAAGTACACAGTGTCTTTATGCAGTTTACTTTACACTTATTATATTGTAAAAGCTACACAGCAATAGGTCAGCAAACACACGTCAGTACTTGCCAAGGTAGTAGTTACAGTATATATATAATATGAAAGCACCGCCGCCATATTTATACAGAAAGTAATAAAACACCGCCCAGACAACATAAACAGATTTGCTGTCTTATACTACTAAACAGCATGATGAGATAAACGGCTTTCATGTCGTTTACCTTTCTAACATAAACAAACTATGCACACATTTACTAGAAAACTTCACCTATACAACATCACCTCTATCTTGCATAGCGTCTACTATTTACACAATCATGTATACATTCGATTACTATTATAATCAGTGGTGAAATGCATCATGCTCTCTATGTATTTGTACAACTTTCCGTTATCCATTTATTTGCATAATCTTTTAAACAACTGTAATCAGTCAAATTAGTCAATCGTCGGTACATGCAAGGCTAATAAAGAAGCAAAATAATTTTAAAATAATTTGTGACTTCCAAATTTGTGTGAATCCAAAGTGCTTTCACATTAACTTCCAGCAAATGTACATTTTAGATATTTGTGTTTCAACTTGATGTCCAACAACTGGTGTTAGCTTCTCAGTAACTCTGCATTCCTTGAAGAACTGAAGAAAACTTTCAACAACAGATTCACTCAATGCGCTTACATAGACTTGAAATACAGCGTTGCAGAGCGCACAGGTGTAATCAAGTACAAAACAATAGAGATTGCAGACAATACAAGTTACAGCCTTTTATACAGGTCGAAGCATATTAGGCAAAATAGACCCCTCTAGACATTCTGAAGCATAAGCAATGTATAGCCTTCTCTGTACAGATCTACGTATAAGCAATGTATACTCTTCTATCGATGTATACTCTTCTATCAATGTATACTCTTCTATCGATGTATACTCTTCTATCGATGTATACTCTTCTATCGATGTATACTCTTCTATCAATGTATACTCCTCTATCAATGTATACTCTTCTATCGATGTATACTCTTCTATCAATGTATACTCCTCTATCAATGTATACTCTTCTATCAATGTATACTCTTCTATCAATGTATACTCTTCTATCTGGTGATGAACAGATAGTTCATTGGTAGCGTGCTCGACTCGTAACCCAGAGGTTGCGGGTTCGAATCCGTGCCGGGAGTGCTGTCAGGTAACAAACTTGGGCAAGTTGTTCACGTCCCATTGCCTGTATGGGAAGGATCTTTGGCCACCCATCCGTGCTCATCTGGCCTAGTCGGTCGGTGGTTAAGTCGTGCGTAGTAATACGTAAGAGAAATAACTATCGCCAGGACCTGTCTTCGGACAGAGCACTATCATCAACTCTTCTATGCCAAACTGAAGCACGATCAATGTATAATCTGTCACACAAGCTGAAATATACGTTTACTTTCAACTTGTGTTCACTGATAGTGAAGCCATCAGATAATCATTGTGTTGTCATTGCATGACAGATTTGTCAACAGTCACTAGCTCCATGATCATACCAACTAGGTCTATGAAAGCTTTTAGGACAAAAATACGACCACGCAAAGTATATTACACTGTGTAATAATAGGACGATGGTCATAGCTCATTAAATCCTACCAGGAACAAATGAATTCAAGCAGTCATGGAAGTAACCTGCCAAACATGAACACACAGGAGTGGATGTCATGCATGGATGTCATGCATGGATGCACTTGACTGGATGGATGCACAAACATGAGTGGATGTCATGTATGAACACACATGAATAGATGGATAGTATAGTACAGACATTGTTGACATTATCTTGCATCTTTCAACCGCCTTCAGCGTATAACCAGATCCCATGATATCTCTCTCTCTCTCTCTCTCTCTCTCTCTCTCTTTTTTCCTCCCTCTCCCTATCTCCCTCTTGCGCGCTCTCTGCTATAAACTGTATGTGATATAAATATACACGCCACCAAGACGGAGGAAAAAATTAGACAAATTTAATTTAGATGAAATCTCTGAAGCTAACGATACATATTAATACTCATACACACTTTCAGTAATTATTAGACAGTTGAAACAATGGTACACATATTCTTTAATATTAAAGATATTTAGCAACTACAATACTCGACAAGACAGTCTTAACAACACACACAGACAGATCCATCAGTAGATACATTTATATGTACACATTCTATTAACTCGACACGTAGATGCATCATCATCAACAACACATACAAACAGCACATTTCAACATCACATAGATACAATGGGCAGCCTATGACAGGTCACATTGTACATATGTGACGCGCTTTAAAATGACATATTACCTTATACTAAACGGCACTTAATATCTGTAACGAACAAAAGATTATCAACATCATTATCATCATCGTTATCATGATCATAATAACTTCCTGGATAATTTAAACGGTAAAAACAAGACCAGATAATGATGATAGAAATGTAGCAAACAGTAGATTATAAGAACATCCGACGAAAACGTTTCATAAACGACGATGACAACAACAACGACACCAAGTTATAACAAATCAACAACGAAACTGTCGAATCATTGAAAATGTCAGCGTGGATAAAACCTGTAGATATGGCAGAATAAAAACTTAGCAATATCAAATTTATTCCAAGAAGCGACAGAGAAATCATCTCTCTCTCGAAGAAGTTTTGGAGACAATATGGCAAAGTGGAGGGGAGGGGCAAATTGATCGTAGAGTCGAGCACCTTTCACCGTCTCTCATACAAATGTAATTCACTCAGTATCAGATACGTCAATCGTCTACTACGTATGGAACTTAAATAGTTCAAGCATACTGTATACCAGCGCTGAGAATAATCAACATTACAGCACATATAACATATAGACGTCACACATTACGATGCCTAAAATCCTGATGTAAATATGAATGGATTTAAATTATTATTCAAGCCAAACTAATAGCAAAATAAAAAACAATTAGCTTCTTGCAGAGAAAATAAAAAAATATGTACATGCAGCAAATTCTTTACTCAAATGGTGTACTGAATCATAAGTAATATGAACAGTACATAAATGAATGAATGCTTTTGTGTTCTATATTAAGTTGATGTCTGATGACACCAATCAACTAGGCCTATGAGACGGAGTACTGTGATAGGTCAGACAAGACCTTTCTGCACAACAGCATGTACGTTCGGATATTGACAGCAGCTAGGTATTTGTATTAATTCGTAATTCTTAATTAATTTGGTAATTCTTGTATTCACTAGAACTTACAACGCTGTTTCAGCCCCTACAAGGGTCAAAGTGAGCCCCTACATGGGTCAAAGTGAGCCCCTACATGGGCCAAACTCTGAGCCCCTACATGGGCCAAACTGAGCCCCTACATGGGTCAAACTCTGAGCCCCTACATGGGTCAAACTCTGAGCCCCTACATGGGACAGCCTACATTGAATCTCACTGAAACATTCCTGAGCTGACATCATGGACCAAAAGGACCAGCTTATCTTTCACGACGTAACTCGTAGCAATCACGCAGTAAAATAAAGCAACAGCAAGATAAAATCTCCTGATTTTATTACCAAACTTAACCAATAAAAAACAGTACAAATCTGCGATGTAAGGTATTCGTGCACAATATACTGAACTATACTGCTGTGCTCCGAGTCAGCATGCTGATAAAGAATAAAACCAGTCTTCTAGGCCACCTGAGCGAATGTTCACGAAACCATACCTTTTCTTAGGTAAGTAAATTCTGAAGCACGTTTATCAATTCTTGCATATACATTCGTACACTGCAGCATAAGAAAATATTAGCTAATCTCATAGAAGCAAGACACGACCGCAAACATGGCTAGAGACAAACGCAAGAAATATAAATCTGATTTCTATTTCTATATACGTGAAATATACGCGCTTGAATACCAGGACACTTAAATAAAATTCTTATTATAATACGACAAATATTTCACAAAAGTTGATTACATGCAGAAGTAACTCGTTAAATACACAACGGAACACTAACACGACATGTACACAATGTAAAAAACAACTTTAGTACACAAACAATGAACAAATCAGCTGTTCACAGTCTAACTCATTTATTGCAGTAGTAATTCTCTCTCATAAAGCACCTAAGATGGTGCTCACATCTTCTCTAAGTAAATCTCCGCCTCGCATCTCCAGCCGGCATATCGATGATTTACAATTAAAGAGATCATCCGAATTTTTCAAAAACATCTTGCCAGTGACGATCACATTGTTCACTTGGTTCTAGAGCTGTCTAAATTCTCAAGAGCCTTTTGTTTAAGTCGCTGGGACAAGGGAACTCCCATTATGCGATGTCTCACTTTATACCATCACCTGATTTCTATTACAATTCATACCACTACTTTGTCCGATGATGTATTTCAGCACCTAATATTCTGCAACAAATGTCAGAAACGCATGCTCATGACAATTGAACCTACAAATAACAGCTAACGATTTCTACAGCATTTTGTACTCTTTTATCCCTTACCAAAAGTACATGACAGCAGTTCCGCATAATACGTTTCAATCAAGAGAAGAAATGTAAAACAATTCTAGTGATGAATGAACCAATATGTATCATATAAACAAGACACACGTTTCATAGTGCACGTCATCAAGATATTCACCTTCAATACTGTCAAAATATGCACTTCTTTGACATATTAAGTGCACAATACGCTTCAGGAAAATGTCAGCCTGCTAATTCACATTTGCCGAAATATTGAACAACACAGATTTACCTAGGTCAATTAGTTGATGGTAGGGCCCACGAGCTCATACTACCCGAAGCCTACATCGTAAATACACTTATTAACTCAAGTTTAACAGTTGAAACGTGTTTCACAGCAGGACATTGAACTCAGTACACAAACACAAGTGCGAGATGCAATTTTCAAGGCAACCAATCGAGTTGTCATAAACGTCTCAACGCATCGGAGACTTGTAATTGTAAAATTGCATTAAGTTATAGATTCACTAGGGACATAAATTATCTACTAAGATGATGTGGATCCTCGAAGGCTGATACTATTCCCAGTAGGAATTCTCCCGAACCTTCCAGCGCGGGACTTTCTTGGCAAGACAGCAGGCAAATATCACTCCAAAGATCTGCAACATATGGCAAAGTTCACAACATCACGGCACTGAAACGCAGATGTTCTAAAATTGTTGCTACCATTGACCCCATTAGTTCACACCGGATTTCAAGCACGCTGATGAAATAACAAGCACCGTAATTATAGAAGTCCAACAATAAATGTGCCTCAGAATGTCATCGCGAGAGTCATGGTATGCAAGGCGCATGTGAAAGGAAATGCTGCATACTTACAAATAAAAGTTAATATACGTTGCTGTGAAAAGTACAAAGAATTGAGCCCTCAAATGTTTGCTTTTACCAGTTAATTATAAAATGAATTTACTTAACTATCATGTGCCTCACTTTGACTTGGATACCTTTTGATCGGCTTTCAGATGGAAAGTTTGAGTATGAACACACCTCTGATTATTATCAGACTACAGAAATTCTTGCCAAGCAGCTAAAGACTCGATAGTTCAGAGGTTGTCTGTAAATGTTTACCATCGCATTGTAATGGAGTTGAACCTCGACTGAATTGAATTGCAAGCTAATTGTTGTTCTGGCTTCGATAACCGTTCGGCCATCGAGCGTGCTTCAATAAGAAAATAATCGCTCTAGACCAATTAACGTGACAATATTGAACAAAACCATAGCAAATAATTAGCACAATAACCTATTTAATTTGTGCTTCAAAGCGCTAACCAATCAGAACTAACCTGTAGGCAACAGAGGCCAAGACCGATTCCACCAATAATAATCAAGCTGTCCTGAAGTAGGGGTTCCAACGCTGTTAGGCATCCCTTTACAAACAAAACAAATCAAGCATTAACAGTAATCATCATTCAGTATACAATGTAAACCCTACCAGTGCCTGACATTAAATATAAAATTAATTGATACAATAGTTTCACTTGGTCTGCAGACAGTTAAATCACGTTCCTCATTACCATTTGACTGATATCTTCAGCAGCAGAAGGGCCATCTATCTTATCATTTCCCGAACCCTTACCACTAATCTGAGACTTCAAGCATACACTGTAACCAATATTCTATCTAACAATCATTTAATCGCTCGGTTCATCATCCGTATTATAGTCTACGATTTGCTGATGCAAGTTCTCTGCACTTAGCACAGGTATAGACTTCAATCGACTTCTTTCCATGGGGCTCAATATAAATGGATTTTTTTGATCACATGCCTGTACTGGTGAAAATTTGTATAAGTAATGGGGGTGATACCGTTCCTCAAAGAAAGTTATTCTGCTTTAGAGTCATTAGTGGAGGTAAGCAGAGCCTATGATAGGAACAAATAGCAGATGATAGTAACCTACACTCAAGCTACAGTTCTGATCATACTACTAAGCCCTTAGTTGCCTCTAACGTCATGCACTTTACCTTGCGGCCTAGCGGCAGTAGAATAAAAAAAAATTCCCCTAATCTAAATAACAAACAACAACTTATAGTTACCAATATCACTGATTAGCAACTTAAAACATTACTTTAGTTCTCTGCTTTATAAGTATTAACAATTTCCATTCTGTACTTCAGACATTACCCGACATTTGTGCAGCAATATAAGACAAAAATCAAGATTCTGGTCTATGTAAAAGGCATGATATTACAAAATTATGTTTTTTTTACAGGCGAGCGATTCATTAGTCATTACAGTTTTATTACTCATCTATTCACGACCCTCTAAAAAACAGTTTAATGACGACAAATCAAACGTCAAAATAGAAACGTAGAAATCTGTAACCCGCTCAATGTTATAACAGACTCAATGTGATAAGAGAGAAAGAGAGAGGCACGTACATTAGGATTGATATTAGATGGTCCAGTGTTGAGTCCACAGGCCGGGGACGGAGAGATACAACAGCTGTCAGGGACTACAGATGAATTCACCAACGTGTCAGACCAACGTATAGAGAACCAGTCGTCATAGGCGACACTGCCACAGCAGCGATTCTACACACAGAGATACACACATACAGGTAGAGATACACACAAACACACAGCAGGGCATAGGAAGCACTGCCACAGCAGCGATTCTATACACAGAGATACACACATACAGGTAGAAATACACACAAACACACAGCAGGACATAGGACGCACTGCCACAACAGCGATTCTACACACACAAACACCAATACACATACACATACAAGAAGAAATACATGCACAAACACACAGCGAGAAATACACATAAAGAGCATAAGAGGCACTGGCACAGTAGCAGATCTACACACATGCAGACACACGTACACAAAAATAGAAACACACACACCATGACTGCAGAGACTACGAGTGATTATCAGTAGCAAAGAACTAGGACGAAGGTCCTGGGAGTAATTATGCAACAGTGTACACTGTACATGTGCAACCTAGGAAATACCAGCAAGCTTGCAGGAAAAAGCAATAGAAATTTTTCCACTCGGTCGATTACCTTGCCAAAAGATCCTTATGAATTAAAACTCCATCCAGTTAGTCATACTAGTGTAACTTGAATGTATGCATTTCACTGATCTAACGTAACCACACTCCACACACAAACTTCACATTTACCCAACCATGCATAGCAACGCGGTGACAGTGGAGCTATGTACATACACGTATCTGAAGGTTATCGACGGACCACATGACGTCCTTGTTGACTGCGTATTGATTCATAGCAGACTGCAACTTGAGGCCAAGCACACTGTCCAACTACAAACAAGAATATATCACAAATTACTGAAGACACTAGAAATCTGGCATGACATATTTCTATAAATAGCAAATATAATATCAGACAAGAGCACATTAAACATTTTAAATAAATCCGGACTCGCAGTAAAAAATGATAATCAGTTATAGGATAATATTGTATCTTTCAAATTTGAATTGGAAATAATGTTTACAAATGTATGCTAATCAAATGTAACTTGTTACTACACCATCTTATGTATTACATTTTACATTTGCACACAGTACTTAATCAAAGAAATGTGCACCAATTACAAAATACTGATGAATATTATTTAAGTAATAAAATGAATATAGTACAAAGTCTTTGCCGCGAAAAATACTATACTGGATTAAAGATTCATATTCTAGTTCATTATTTTCTAACATGTCTAAATTGCATTACTCTTCTGTTCTAGAAAAAAAAACTTTAAAACCAGTAATAATAGTTCAACGGATAAAGGTGACGTTTTTTTATATTACACATACAATTTCCTCTAACAACTGTGCAAATGTGTAAGACATAAATCTCCAATATCCTTATCAATATAAGCAGACATACCCCTCGTTCATGCATGTATCCTCGTTCATACAAGTACGCCAGTATACCGACGCCGACCTCGGCCAGGAATACGAGCATCAAGAACACAGCATACTGTAAACATACACAAGGCAAACACTCAAGAGCGAAAAACAATAAATCATCCTTAGGATACTTTGCCGAAATTAATTTAACATCCTAGTAATGCCCATTATTTTGTACAAACAGTTTAGTTTAAATTGCTACAGAATTATTTATTTAGACTGTAGTCTGCTTAAATTGGATAACTTGCACATAATTTTGCAGAGTTTCAACAAATTTCACTAAGCTATTCACTATTTAGTACGGCTGCCCTTCTATTAAAA
Source organism: Buchholzia appendiculata (assembly GCA_034694885.1). Taxonomy (NCBI): domain Eukaryota; kingdom Metazoa; phylum Annelida; class Clitellata; order Enchytraeida; family Enchytraeidae; genus Buchholzia; species Buchholzia appendiculata. The sequence goes on from JAQFYQ010003584.1 coordinate 8,807, forward strand.
AATTAATCACTTGATTTTAAGAAAAATTGAATGGGTGTAAATTACTGCATGCGATTATCTTAAATCTCATGTGATTAATCATATAATTAATTCATGTAATTAAAATAATAAATTACGAAATAAAATAATTAGCTAATTAATTAATTGTATTCAAACACTGAAGTGCTTGCATACTACAGAGCTTAATCATTGGTAATTAAAAGTAACTTAACCGGAGTGGTTGAATACAAAAAATATGCAATTATATATGTGTCACACTATTTGTTTTACTAAATAAGATGTGGACATAGTTTCACAATGCACACGCTATGTTAAGCTAAGTTATCAATATTGACAAGTGCTAGTAAAAAAATTAGTCTGTATGTTACATGACAAACATACAGATTAAAATGTTCAGCGACTTCAATTGGTCTCGTAATTTTACCATTAATTTTATATCCGTCCTAAACCTACAGTTAAACCAATCCCAACTCTGATCTAATCAAAACCTTGGCAACAAACCTTATTCTGGTGTGCAGTAAAACAATTTGCAAACTAGTCTTTCGGCATGTGGACTGAATAAAATATCAAATATGAAACTGATTATCTCAAAAACGGCTAGAACTAAAAGCGTATCTTGGGCTTGTAAATAGTTTCGGACAATTAGACCAACATGAGTAGTAATATATATGGTTAATATATGCTGTTAGTACGACAATGTCGTGACGAAAATGTAAAGTTCTTAACGAGAAACAATTACACCCGTATCAACAACGGACATGGAGGGTATGATGACAGTTTGTTACGGTACCTTTGAAGTCTGCCGCACGTCTCAAGTGCCATCATGATCCAATGTAGTCATTAATCACACCCGCTCACACTTTAGGGTCTTTTACCCAGTTCCATCTCCTTTCTGCCCTCAATTTAACTTTTGTCATTTCTTAAACATTTCTGAACATTAGAGTCAGCTTTGAAGTAAACCATAATGTCTGTCAAATGTAAATAATCAGCAATATACATTGTGTTCTTTTGTTGCTTTTGCAACAATACAACAAATAAGCGACGATGCGTTAATTTTCTTACCTTGTTAATGAAAGCGTTAATTTTTCAATCAGCGTTAATTTCCTTGTGTTAAAGCTAGTGGCAAAGCTAGTGTTAACGCTCATTAACGGGCAATCCCATTATCGAGTAGTGGAAAAAAATAGCCATTACATAATTATATTTAAGCTTATCGTACTAGAAAAAGCTCTAAATTCTGCATAAAGGAATGACCATCTCAAAATTATGTCAATCCGTCACTTTGAATACTGTTCAAGCAGCAACATTAATTTCTAATTGTCAACTAAAATGGGAGCCATCAAGAATACCACATCGCTGTAACTGACCGCCATGAGGCATCCGCGGCTCTTGTGGCAAGTGGCGCAGCATCCGAGCACGAACACGAGAAGGACAATGAGCACTCCGGTACCAAACAGCACATACGTGGCTATAGAGAACCACTCAAAGTGTCCACCAAGGATGTGTATGTAGTAGTGGGTGTGCAGGAAAGTGAGTACAGCGACAGCTATTAGCCCTAGGCCAGACAGCTACAGAAACACAACACTAGCTATCAGTCCTAGGCCAGACAGCTACAGAAACACAACACACGATATCAGTTCTAGGCCAGACAGCTGCAGGAACACAACACACAAGCTATCAGTCCTAGGCCTGAGAGCCATAGCAACACAGCACACATGCTATCAGTCCTAGGCCTGAGAGCCATAGCAAC